>JASAND010005267.1:0-53551 GCA_030248195.1 Trissonchulus latispiculum
ATACATATACATACCACGCAAAAAGACCAAAATAGGATTCGAGCAAATGCTCGATCCCCTACAACAGATATGACAACATCAGCATGGAAACCTTAAAAAATTACAATCCATTAACAAAGTATATATATACAAGAGTTTCACAATAGAAAGCATAAATACTCGCACCAAAAAAATTACATTGTAGATATACGTACACGAATACACGTATGTACATTACAGATTTACGTCATACTTAAGATGCTCTGAAAAATTCATTTTCTCAATCCTGTTTCTAAATACGGAAGTGCTGGCGGATTGCACAACACTACTCGGAAGGCTATTCCATACGGGAATCACGCGGTTACTGAAAAAATGTTTACTACATTCCAGCCTGCTGCGCTGAGATCTCAATTTTAAACAATTTCCTCTAGTACCAGAGTCAAAAGCAAATGAAAAGAAATTTGCAGAATTCACCCTATCTACCTCAAAAATGATCTTATATGCCTGCACTAGGTCCGCTCTAAGTCGCCTTAGTTCCAAAATTTCCAGTCCTGTTGCGTTCAGCCTGTTAACAAAAGTTAGGTCTTTCAATGAGGGAATTCGTTTTGTAAATCTTCTTTGGACCGTTTCTATTTTTCGTATGTCCCCCATCAAAGACGGTGACCAAACGCAGGAGTTATACTCTAAAATGGGTCTAACATACGTCTTAAACATCGCCACCAAGAATTTAACGTCTCTACAGCAGAAGCTTCTAAAAATCAGAGCAATCTTTTGATATGCCTTAGCACAAATTTTATCACAATGAATTGAAAATTTGAGGTCTTCGGAGATAAAAACACCAAGATCCTTTATCACAGTCGCTTTTGGGATTACTGTGCCATTTACAGATAGATCGTTTTTCAATAAAGGTCCCCCCAACACCACAAACAAAAATTTATTTAAAGCAATAGAAAGTTGATTTTCAGTGGCCCACGTAAAAACATTCACACAATCCAGTTTAAAATTCTCAAAATCGTTCAACGTGCACCCAGCCAAAGACAGTTTTGTATCATCTGCAAAAATTTTTGAGTCACAAAATGACAAAGAATCAGGGAGATCATTAATATACATAACAAATAAGATGGGCCCAAGCACGCTCCCCTGGGGTACTCCACTAACGACCTCTCCCCTCTCCGACAATGCATCGTTAACTCTTACGTACTGGTATCGTTCATTCAAAAAGGCGCGAATCCAATTTAAAGCACGTCCCCTAATCCCAAAAGAATCAATTTTGCTTAAAAGTTTGACATGAGAAACTGAATCAAAGGCTTTACTTATGTCTAAGTAAAGAGCTTTCACACCCATCTTAAGATTTCTAGCGTCTGTCCATAATTTTAAACACTCGAGTAGCTGGGTCTGGGTGGACCTATTTGACATGAACCCGTGTTGGTGCTTTGAGATAAGATTATTATGGAGAAGATGATTAAGTAAGTATTTCTTAATTACCTTCTCCATTACCTTACAACAGATACTCGTGAGGGAAACAGGGCGATAGTTAGCGGGATCCGTTTTAGACCCTTTGCCTTTAAATATAGGAATAACGTGAGCAATTAACCAGTCTTCTGGCAGAATTCCCTCGTTGAAGGACTGTTGAAATATTATCTGTAAAGGAATAGATAACTGGGTTTTAAAAAGTTTGAGAAATTGAGAAGGCAGTTTGTCGGGGCCAGCTGCTGACTTGAACTTAAGGGAACTAATTGCATCAACAATGTCCTTTCTTGAGAATCTAATGTTTTCAAACTCATTATCAAAGTTTTTTGCCAATGGGACAATAGGCACTCCATTGTCCCGTACGAATACAGACTGAAACTGGTCGTTTAATAAATTTGCCTTACCATGCTCGTCCATAGATGTAGAGTTACCTGTAGTCAAAACTGAAATGTATTCAGGAGAAGACAGTCTATGTTTCACGTATTTGAAAAATTTCTTATTGGAAGGTTCCGTCAGAATTGTAGATTCACGCAATCTATAAAATTTGGCAATAGCATTGTCGCACATAGCCACCGCGTTTCTGTATCGGTTTCCGTCAAATTCACAGTGAGTACGTTTAAATCTTTTGAATAAAGCCCTCTTTTTACACAAAAGCCGTCTGATATGTCGCGGGAATCTGTGTTTACCTCCCCGCTTAATTCGCTTTCTAGGAACATGCTCCTCAATCAACACCAGACATAAGTTTTTAAATAACATCCATTTTTCATTCACTGAAGGGCAGTTTTGGAACAAAATAGGCCAATTTACCATTTCCAACTTCATCATTACCCCATCTACTGCCGCTACTACTACTGCTACCACTGCTGCTACTGCCATTGCTACAGCTATGGTTACTGCTATTGATGCTGCAACTATCACTACTAATGCCCCCGCTCTTACTGTTGCTGCTGCAGCTGCCACTAATCCACTGGGTTTGAACTGCATACTGTGTAATATGCGTAGCCTGTGCAACAAGTTTTTAAATTTTCATTTTGAAATATGTCTGCAAAACAATTTTCCTGATGTTATATGTCTGACGGAAACTTGGCTGCACACTGGCTGCCCAGATAGTTTGTTTCTTTGTAAAAATATGTATTCTATCTATAGAAAAGACAGGCCTGATGACAGAAGGGGAGGGGGAGTAGCGATTCTAGTTAAAAATTCGATTACTAGCAAGGAGGTTAAACTCCCAGATTTGGGGTGTATAGAGGGGGTTGCCGTAGAAGTAAGGGGATTGAATGCAGGATCAAGCTGTATTTTCTGTACTTTGTACCGCCCCTCAGTATCTGACGTTGATTGTCTGGGCCCTCTTCAAAACGGCTTGAAATTTTTGACTGAAAAGAACAAACATGTGGTAATAACGGGAGATATGAACCTACCTGGAGTCGACTGGGCAATCCCAAGGGCATGCGTGAACTTTCGACAGGATGTGTTTATGAACTCGTTTTTAGAACAGGGTTTTTCTCAAAAAGTGCTTTCTCCAACAAGAGGAGACTCTATTCTTGATTTAGTTTTCGAAAGTGTATCAAATTTAGTGTCGGATGTAAAAATCCAGCCCCCAGTAGCCAATAGTGACCATTGTACTGTAAGTTTTTCTTCGAATGTGAATATTGTGGAATCTGCGGATCGTAACTGTTCATTTTTTTGTTGGGATAGGGTTGATTTTGCTGGGGTAATGATGAAGTTGGAAATGGTAAATTGGCCTATTTTGTTCCAAAACTGCCCTTCAGTGGATGAAAAATGGATGTTATTTAAAAACTTATGTCTGGTGTTGATTGAGGAGCATGTTCCTAGAAAGCGAATTAAGCGGGGAGGGAAACACAGATTCCCGCGACATATCAGACGGCTTTTGTGCAAAAAGAGGGCTTTATTCAAAAGATTTAAACGTACTCACTGTGAATTTGACGGAAACCGATACAGAAACGCGGTGGCTATGTGCGACAATGCTATTGCCAAATTTTATAGATTGCGTGAATCTACAATTCTGACGGAACCTTCCAATAAGAAATTTTTCAATTACGTGAAACATAGACTGTCTTCTCCTGAATACATTTCAGTTTTGACTACAGGTAACTCTACATCAAAGGACGAGCATGGTAAGGCAAATTTATTAAACGATAAGTTTCAGTCTGTATTCGTACGCGACAATGGAGTGCCTATTGTCCCATTGGCAAAAAACTTTGATAATGAGTATGAAAACATTAGATTCTCTAGAAAGGACATTGTTGATGCAATTAGTTCCCTTAAGTTCAAGTCAGCAGCTGGTCCCGACAAACTGCCTTCTCAATTTCTCAAACTTTTTAAAACCCAGTTATCTATTCCTTTACAGATAATATTTCAACAGTCCTTCAACGAGGGAATTCTGCCAGAAGACTGGTTAATTGCTCACGTTATTCCTATATTTAAAGGCAAAGGGTCTAAGACGGATCCCGCTAACTATCGCCCTGTTTCCCTCACGAGTATCTGTTGTAAGGTAATGGAGAAGGTAATTAAGAAATATTTACTTAATCATCTTCTCCATAATAATCTTATCTCAAAGCACCAACACGGGTTTATGTCAAATAGGTCTACCCAGACCCAGCTACTCGAGTGTTTAAAATTATGGACAGACGCTAGAAATCTTAAGATGGGTGTGAAAGCTCTTTACGTAGACATAAGTAAAGCCTTTGATTCAGTTTCTCATGTCAAACTTTTAAGCAAAATTGATTCTTTTGGGATCAGGGGACGTGCTTTAAATTGGATTCGCGCCTTTTTGAATGAACGATACCAGTACGTAAGAGTTAACGATGCATTGTCGGAGAGGGGAGAGGTCGTTAGTGGAGTACCCCAGGGGAGCGTACTTGGGCCCATCTTATTTGTTATGTATATGAATGATCTCCCTGATTCTTTGTCATTTTGTGACTCAAAAATTTTTGCAGATGATACAAAACTGTCTTTGGCTGGGTGCACGTTGAACGATTTTGAGAATTTTAAACTGGATTGTGCGAATGTTTTTACGTGGGCCACTGAAAATCAACTTTCTATTGCTTTAAATAAAAGTATGTTTGTGGAGATGGGGGGACCTTTATTGCAAAACGATCTATCTGTAAATGGCACAGTAATCCCAAAAGCGACTGTGATAAAGGATCTTGGTGTTTTTATCTCCGAAGACCTCAAATTTTCAATTCATTGTGATAAAATTTGTGCTAAGGCATATCAAAAGATTGCTCTGATTTTTAGAAGCTTCTGCTGTAGAGACGTTAAATTCTTGGTGGCGATGTTTAAGACGTATGTTAGACCCATTTTAGAGTATAACTCCTGCGTTTGGTCACCGTCTTTGATGGGGGACATACGAAAAATAGAAACGGTCCAAAGAAGATTTACAAAACGAATTCCCTCATTGAAAGACCTAACTTTTGTTAACAGGCTGAAAGCAACAGGACTGGAAATTTTGAAACTAAGACGACTTAGAGCGGACCTAGTGCAGGCATATAAGATCATTTTTGAGGTAGATAGGGTGAATTCTGCAAATTTCTTTTCATTTGCTTTTGACTCTGGTACTAGAGGTTTAAAATTGAGATCTCAGCGCAGCAGGCTGGAATGTAGTAAACATTTTTTCAGTAACCGCGTGATTCCCGTATGGAATAGCCTTCCGAGTAGTGTTGTGCAATCCGCCAGCACTTCCGTATTTAGAAACAGGATTGAGAAAATGAATTTTTCAGAGTATCTTAAGTATGACGTAAATCTATAATGTACATACGTGTATTCGTGTACGTATATACTATATATCTACAATGTAATTTTTTTGGTGCGAGTATTTATGCTTTCTGACACTATTGTGAAACTCTTGTATATATATATACATTTTGTTAATGGATTGTAAGAACTGTAGTGCTTGCTTGCTTATAAAGCATATTATACGTGTATATGTATAGCTTGTATTTTTAAGGTTTCCATGCTGATGTTGTCAGATCTGTTGTAGGGGATCGAGCATTTGCTCGAATCCTATTTTGGTCTTTTTGTGTGGTATGTATATGTATGGTGTATCTTGTGCTGTGACCAAAATAAACTGTTTTTGCTTTTTGCTGGAACCTTAGCCCAACATTTTTGGGACTATAGGCATACTTAACCCTACCGTTTGTCCAAATTGCAGTCCATCTTTCAGAAATGTCACAAAAATATTGAACCGAAATTAATCAGGTGCATCTAACGATGGCTAGATCTGAGCCTGTTTTCATAAGGATTTAGTTAATTCCCCTTTACTAGTGGTAGTGGTCCAGCCAGGTTCCCCAACCGGAGGGTTCTCCAGCAGAATCCTCTGATTTTTTTGTCGAACAAGTTTTGCGATTGATGACTCTGAACGGTCTCAAGTAGCCCTGACTATAGTTGCAGCAACGTTATCAAATTTATAACCATCTTTGCAGCAATGTCCTGCCTTAGGTTTGGTTTCCACGAGCTCGGGACTGGCCACCCTGAGTTCTGGACCTATTACTCAAACCACGGGGAATGTTATCCAAAGTTCGGGGACGGCTGTATAAAAAGGTTCGGTGAATGTTCAAAAGTTCGGGGTGCTCCCCAATGAATTCAGGGCCCTCTTCAAAAGTTTGGGCCTTGCTCCAATAAGTTCGGGCTTCGGCGTAACAAGTTCGGGGTCCGGCCTAACAAGTTCGGGGTCCGGCCCAGTAAGTTCGGGGTCCGGCCCAATAAGTTCGGGGTCTCCCTAAGAAGTTCGGGGCCCAATCAAATTAGTTCTGGGTCTGACCAAATAAGTTCGGGTGTTGCTGATTTTAGAATAAAAACCCCGTCTTTTACATTGAGAGCTCCTGGCACATTCTAGGGGGATCCTCTAGTGCTTGTCACCAGTGTTGCCCTTTATACGGAGCCTGCCTACCGGTACAGAGCGTTGTTGTCATGTTGTTGTTGTTGTTGTAGTAAACCTCCATATCTGAGCTTTCGCTATTTTATTTTTCTAAATTGGTAGGATTCCTGCTTTGGTTTTGCTCTCCAACGTCCGAGCGGATTGAGACTTCCTATCTTATGTGAATCGCTTCTTTAGATTATTTTGCAAGCCTACGGGTGTCTCTCTCTAAATTAAATTTAGCAGAAATTCTTTGTTCAAAATATTTTTCAGCCACTGAAATTGCTTTGACTTTTAGGATAGTTTGTCCCGAACTTTCTACTCCTCTTCTCTTCGGCTTGGGCGCTATACAATCAACTTACCTTTCGCTGTGTTTTTCTTTCATTCCTTGATGAAAGGGTTCTGGGGTGGATGTGTCGCTTTGTTGACCTAAGACTGGGACACGGAGTGGCTCGTCTTCCCCAGGGCTCTGTTTCCTATCGACTTACATCTGACTAGTACCTAACTGTTTTTATTTTCGGGTTTTCGCTGTGGTGTGGGTCTCTAGGGGTTGTTACCTAAGACTGGGTCATCTTTGGGGTACTCACACCGCTGCGTGTGTACTGCAGTTGAGGCTGAGGGGCTTTTATGATGTACTGTTTTGTTTTGAGCTTGTCTTCTGGTTTTGGTTTATATTGATTCTTTAATTCTGTGCTTTATCGTTGCTACTTTAATTTTTGTTTATGTTTAGGTGATGGTATTCTTGTCATAACCGGTCCCCATACCCCCTCTTCGCGCCAGGCGTGCCTCCCACGATGGATGCTAGTATGGAGCAGGGCTTGGTTTTGTCTGTGCTCAATGTGCCCGGGTGTCTCGTTGGTGCCAGGTGGTGGCCTCATGGCGATGGGTCGGCTGGGAGCTGGACTGGCTCCTTTGTATTTTGGGGCGGGCTGCTTTACCTAACATTTGGTTTTGGCCAGCCCGGATTTTCTCTGTGTTGGGCCAGCCTGATATTCTTTGACTTTGAATCTGGTCTTTTGACTCTTGGCTGGGTCTCGGGTCTCCAACGCCTATCTTGGCCTCCTGGCCTTCTTTCTTGCTGTGTGGCTGCCTTTGGCTTGGTTTCTTCCGGCTATTGACAGTATCGCGATTTGTCATTTGCCACTGCCAATTTGGCCTGTGTGGCCTATTTGTTTTGGACTTTGTTTGGCTGGTTTGGACCACTTTGATGAAGTGGTTCCCTTTGGAACCTTTGTGTATTGTCTGCGGGCCCGGTGTGCTCTGGTCATCTGCCCGGTTGCTCTTCTGTGAAGTCGTGGTTCCCTCCTTGGGCACGCCTAGGACGTTTCGGGCTCCCCTTATATTTTGTTTTATGTTTGTTACCATGTGTAGGGAGAGTTCCTTTAAATTTTGAGTACTGGGTTTTCTGTTCGGGCGCTCCCTATGTATGTTCGCTAGCTATTCTGCGGTAGCTAAGTTTTTTCTTGTGGCCATGTTTTGCCATGTATAACTTTGTCTTAACATGTTTGCTTTATTTTTTACTGATTTTTACGTTTTTCGACTACTCGCTATGTATAATAAACCGCTAGGACTTTATTATATTTGTTTTATTTCTACATGGGATTTCTATTTGGGTTTATTATGTGGGTTTTGTGGCTGTACGGGTGGGTCCCCTAATGGGTAGTGTCCCCATTGTATTGTATTGTACGGTCTCGAGTGTGGGGGTTACTACAGGTGTCTTATTTGTTGTGAATGTTTACGTAGTCGTATTGTTTTCGTTGTAGTCAGTAGGTAGTTTGTTTAGTTAGGATTGTCTGTCTGTCTGTCTGTAAGTTTGTCAGTTTGTTTCGGTCACAGCCGACACAGTTTTACCCAGTCGCAGTTCGACGAGTCATTCCGAGCTGACTGTGAGCCACGTAGTTCGTAGGCGGTGGGGATCGTTTTGCTCCACTTTTAATGTACGTAGGTTTCAACATCTCGTTTTATCACTAAACCTACTACTTGACCGGTCAACACTAATGTAACAACAGTTTTACCATTGTCTAATCTAATGTGTGACACCTGTTGTGGTCGCCGCGCGGGGGGCCGGCGGCGGAAAAGAGGGGGTATTTTGTGGGATGTTACCTGCTGGCTGACAGATTTTAGAAGGAAATGCGCGTTGGCGCGACTAGTTCATTTACATAATCGCGTAATTTGCATATTGGTTTGCCGCTACTTCCGAAGGAAAAGGGCAAACCCTTATTCTCGTCGTGTTATTATTATTATTGTGTTGCCCACTTTTCCAAAGGAAATGGCAACACCTTGTTATCGTTCTGTGCTTATTGTGTTGCCCACTTTTCCAAAGGAAATGGCAACACCTTGTTATTGGTCTGTGCTTATTATTATTATTATTATCCGTCTGTCCCCCCCCTAGATCTCGAGATTGGGAAGGGGTACAGGGCTGGTTGATACCTTATTTTGAAGCCCTTGACTAGGACATCTCCGGGAAGCGAGGTGGCTCCGATATCTTCTGGATTCCGGGAATGGTGAATCCCGGAATTTTTAAAATGGTAAGGGGGGACCAAGGCGAAATTTCAAAATCCAAACTTTGGTCAAAAATTTTTTGTTTCCGATTTCGCTCAAAAGTTGGTCATAGGGTAATTCGACCAAGCTGATTTCGAAACTGAAACCGAAATTTCCGGAAAATTTACGGATTTCGAGATATTTGCCCCGGAAAATTCCGGATTATTTTGAAAAATGTTTCCAAAAGTGGTCGATATGGTACTCAAATGAAAGATCTCGTCGAGCTGAACAACTTTCCTTCTTGCGACATTTTCCGGAAATGCGTGTAGCGAAAGTTACGGCCGAAAAACTGAAAATCCGGGAATTCACGAAAACCCGGATTTTGGACCAAAAAATGTTTTGTCTCCGATTTCACTCAAAAGTTGGTCATAGGGTAATTCGACCACGCTGATTTCGAAACTGAAACCGAAATTTCCCGAAAATTTACGGATTTCGAGATATTCGTACTGCAAAATTCCGGATTTTGAAAAATTTCTTTAAAAGTGGTCGATATGGTACTCAAATGAAAGAGCTCGTCGTGCTGAGTAATTTTCATCCTTACCGTATTTTCCGGAAATGCGTCTAGCGAAAGTTATGGCAGAAAAATAAACAGCAAAACCAGTTGTGGGCAACACATTCTTGCAGTAGCGCTAGTTATTGTGTTGCCCACTTTTCCAAAGGAATGGGCAACACTTTGTTATTGGTCTGTGCTTATTATTGGGTTGTCGCATTTTTTTAAAAAAAAGACAACCCTTTGATATGGCTAAGTTTCTTTATTTATTTATTTATTTATTTATTTATTTATTTATTATTCCGGTCAACATTTGTGTCCCCCCCCCTTTTTCTCGAGATTGGCTGGACCGATCGGGCTGAAATTCTCACCATAGTTGTAGGGTGACCTGAAGTGCTCCCGTTTGTAAGGGCATCCCGATATCTCCCGGATTCCGGGAATGGCGAATCCCGGAATTTTAAAAATCATAAGGGGGGACCAAGGGAAACGTAAAAATTTTTTGTCTCCGATTTTGCTTGAAAGTTGGTCATAGGGTAAGTCGACCACGCTGATTTCGAAACTGAAATCGAAATTTCCGGAAAATTTCCGGATTACGAGATATTCGACCCGGAAAATTCCGGATTTTGAAAAATTTCTCCAAAAGTGGTCGATATGGTACTCAAATGAAAGAGCTCGCCGAGCTGAACAACTTTCCTTCTTGCGACATTTTCCGGAAATGCGTCTAGCGAAAGTTATAGCCGAAAAACTGAAAATCCGGGAATTCACGAAAACCCGGATTTTGGACTTAAAAATTTTTTGTCTCGGATTTTGCTTAAAAGTTGGTTATAGGGTAAATCGGTGGCGCTGATTTCGAATCCGAAATTGAAATTCCCGGAAAATTCACGGATTTCGAGATATTCGGCCAGGAAAATTACGGATTTTGAAAAATTTTTCCGAAAGTGGTCGATATGGTACTCAAATGAAAGAACTCGTCGAGCTGAGCAACTTTCCTTCTTGCGGCATTTTCTGGAAATGCGTTCAGCGAAAATTACGGCCGATAAAACTGAAAATCCGGGAAATCTCAGAAAAACCGGAATTTTAAAAATTGTCCTAAAAGTTGTCAAAATAGTACTTATTCGAAAGCTCTCAGCGAGTAGGGAAAAAGTTGTGATAGGGCCAAAGTCGGAAAATGTTCCAAAACTGAGTTTTAGCCCGAGTCAAGCACAGGGAATAAGAGGAAAATGCGCGACAACCCGTTGATGCCGGTAGGATTTATTATTATTATTATTATTGTGTTGCCCACTTTTCCAAAGGAATGGGCAACACTTTGTTATTGGTCTGTGCTTATTATTATTATTATTATTGGGTTCCCGCCCTTTTCCAAAGGGTTTGGAACCCTATGTTCTGGGCATGTTTATTGGGTTCCCGCCCTTTTCCAAAGGGTTTGGAACCCTATGTTCTGGACATGTTTATTTTTCTTATTCTTCTTCTTATTATTATTGTTCACATTTTCGTGTCCCCCCTGTCTATCTCGAGATTGGGAAGGGGTAGAGAGGTGGTTGATACCTCATTTTGAAGGTCTTGACTTGAACTGGTCCCGGAAGCGCGGGGAGCCCCGGGGGAGCAGAGGTGCTCCCGGAGCACCCCCGTGAGTAAAAATGAGTAAAATAAAAAAGTTGTCCAAATGAGCTAATTTTGGTATCATTCGAAAGCTCTCGGCGAGTAATAAAAAAGTTGTAATTGGGTCAAGGCCTGAAAATGCACCCATTTTTAGTTATGAGGCGAAAAAGGGTCAAAAATGGCCAAAAACGGCCAAAACGGCCGTTTGAAGGGGTTTTCCGCCTTTATCTCGAGCTAGAGTCAACTAGTTGGCCTGAAATTTTGCATGTAGGGTGACACCCGATGCGGGAAGACCCTCCGGGCACCTGGGTACCATAGTGTCACACAATTCGCAATTACTCGATACGGTGATGCTGCAAATGGTCAAAATTGAAAGTGACAGAAACCCGCCAATATGGGCATCATTCGAAAGCTCTCGTTGCGTGGATAAAAAGTTGTAATAGGGGTAAAGCGCCAAAATGTAGGAGAAATGAGTTACGGGGCCTCAAAGGGGTCAAAAATGGCCAAAAACGGTCAAAATGGGTCAAAATTAAAAGTTGTCGGAAACCTCCCATTATGGGTATCATTCGAAAGCTCTCGTTGCGTAGGTAAAATGTTGTAATAGTGGTAAAGCGCCAAAATGTAGGAAAAATTAGTTACGGGACCGCAAATGTGCCAAAAAATGACCAAAATCGGTCAAAATGGCTCAAAATAGAAAGTTTTCAGATCAGGCTTGTATGGGCATCATTCGAAAGCACTCATTGAGCTGGAAGCTAATACAAACAGGCTCTAAGCATGTAGATGAAGGCGTTTCCACAGAAATTGGGAAAATCTTTCTATAATCGGAAAAATGTCGGGCGGGAACCACTTGATGCCTTTTGACTTATTATTATTCTTATTATTGTCCACAATTTCGTGTACCCCCTGTCTATCTCGAGATTGGGAAGGGGTAGAGAGGTGGTTGATACCTCGTTTTGAAGGTCTTGACTTGAACTGCTCCCGGAAGCGCGGGGAGCCCCGGGGGAGCAGAGGTGCTCCCGGAGCACCCCCGTGAGTAAAAATGAGTAAAATAAAAAAGTTGTCCAAATGAGCTAATTTTGGTATCATTCGAAAGCTCTCGTCGAGCCATGAAAAAGTTGTAATTGGGTCAAGGCCTGAAAATGTACCTATTTTGAGTTATGAGGCGAAAAAGGGTCAAAAATGGCCAAAAACGGCCAAACCGGCCGTTTGAAGGGGTTTTCCGCCTTTATCTCGAGCTAGAGTCAACTAGTTGGCCTGAAATATTGCATGTAGGGTGGCACCCGATGCGGGAAGACCCTCCGTGCACCTGGGTACCATAGTGTCACACAATTCGTAATTACTCGATACGGTGATGCTGCAAATGGTCAAAATTGAAAGTGACGGAAACCCGCTCAATATGGATATCATTCGAAAACTCTCGTTGCGTGGATAAAACGTTGCAATAGGGCCAAGGCGTCAAAATGTAAGAAAAATGAGTTACGGGGCCTCAAAGGGGTCAAAAATGGCCGAAAACAGGTCAAAATGGGTCAAAATTGAAAATTGTCCGATCCGGTCGATAGCGATGTCATTCGAAAGCTCTCGTTGAGTAGATAAACAGTTGTAATAGGGCCGAAGCGCCAAAATGTAGGACAAATGAGTTACGGGGCCCAAAGGGTCAAAAATGGTAAAAACCGGTCAAAATGGGTCAAAATTGAAAATTGTCGTATCCGCTTAATACTGGTATCATTCGAAAGCTCTCGTTGCGTAGATAAAAAGTTGTAGTAGGGCCAAAGCGGCAGAACGTCGGAAAAATGAGTTACGGAGCCTCAAAGGGATCAGAAATGGCCAAAACCGGTAAAAATGGGTCAAAATTGAAAGTAACCGAAACCCAACAATATGGGTCTCATTCGAAAGCTCTCGTTACGTAGATAAAAAGTTGTAATAGGGCTAACGCGTCAAAATATAGGATAAATGAGTTATGGGGCACCGAATATTATAAACTCATTCTATAAGCAGAAAAATGTCGGGCGGGAACCACTTGATGCCTTTTGACTTATTATTATTATTATTATTATCCGTCTGTCCCCCCCCTAGATCTCGAGATTGGGAAGGGGTACAGGGATGGTTGATACCTCATTTTGAAGATATTCACTTGGACGTTGGATCCTCAGTTGGGCAGTCCGATACCGTCCGGATTCCGGGAATGGCGAATCCCGGAATTTTTCGGTTGGTAAGGGGGGACCAAGGCGAAATTTCAAAATCCAAAATTTGGTCAAAAATTTTTTGTGTCCGATTTCGCTCAAAAGTTGGTCATAGGGTAACTCGACCACGCTGATTTCGAAACTGAAATCGAAATTTCCGGAAAATTTACGGATTTCGAGATATTCGACCCGGAAAATTCCGGATTTTGAAAAATTTCTCCAAAAGTGGTCGATATGGTACTCAAATGAAAGAGCTCGTCGAGCTGAGCAACTTTCCTTCTTGCGACATTTTCCGGAAATGCGTGTAGCGAAAGTTACGGCCGAAAAACTGAAAATCCGGGAATTCACGAAAACCCGGATTTTGGACCAAAAAATTTTTTGTCTCCGATTTCACTCAAAAGTTGGTCATAGGGTAATTCGACCACGCTGATTTCGAAACTGAAACCGAAATTTCCGGAAAATTTCCGGATTTCGAGATATTCGACCCGGAAAATTCCGGATTTTGAAAAATTTCTCCAAAAGTGGTCGATATGGTACTCAAATGAAAGAGCTCGTCGAGCTGAGCAACTTTCCTTCTTGCAACAATTTCTGAAAATGCGTCTAGCGAAAGTTATGGCAGAAAAATAAACAGAAAAACCTATCGTGGGCAACACGTTCTTGCAGTAGCGCTAGTTATTATTATTATTATTATTATCCGTCTGTCCCCCCCCCCTAGATCTCGAGATTGGGAAGGGGTACAGGGATGGTTGATACCTCATTTTGAAGATATTCACTTGGACGTTGGATCCTCAGTTGGGCAGTCCGATACCTTCCGGATTCCGGGAATGGCGAATCCCGGAATTTTTCGGTTGGTAAGGGGGGGACCAAGGCGAAATTTCAAAATCCAAAATTTGGTCAAACATTTTTTGTCTCCGATTTCGTTCAAAAGTTGGTCATAGGGTAACTCGACTACGCTGATTTCGAAACTGAAATCGAAATTTCCGGAAAGTTTCCGGATTTTGAGATATTCGACCCGGAAAATTTCGGATTTTGAAAAATTTCTCCAAAAGTGGTCGATATGGTACTCAAATGAAAGATCTCGTCGAGCTGAGCAACTTTCCTTCTTGCGGCATTTTCCGAAAATGCGTCTAGCGAAAGTTATGTTCGAAAAACTGAAAATCCGGGAATTCCCGAAAATCCGGAATTTTATGTCGAAAAATTTTTTGTCTCCGATTTCACTCAAAAGTTGGTCTTCGGGTAATTCGACCACGCTGATTTCGAAACTAACACCGAAATTTCCCGAAAATTTACGGATTTCGAGATATTCGTTCCGGAAAATTCCGGATTTTGAACAATTTCTCTGAAAGTGGTCGATATGGTATTCAAACGAAAGAGTTCGACGAGCTGAGCAACTTTCCTTCTTGCGACAATTTCTGAAAATGCGTCTAGCGAAAGTTATGGCAGAAAAATAAACAGAAAAACCTGTTGTGGGCAACACATTCTTGCAGTAGCGCTAATTATTATTATTATTATTATTTGTCTGTCCCCCCCTAGATCTCGAGATTGGGAAGGCGTACAGGGGTGGTTGATACCTTATTTTGAAGCCCTTGACTAGGATATCTCCGGGAACCAAGATGGCTCCGACACTTCCGGATTCCGGGAATGGCGAATCCCGGAATTTTTCGGTTGGTAAGGGGGGACCAAGGCGAAATTTCAAAATCCTAAATTTGGTCAAAAATTTTTTGTCTCCGATTTCGCACAAAAGTTGGTCATAGGGTAACTCGACCACGCTGATTTGGAAACTGAAATCGAAATTTCCGGAAAATTTCCGCATTTCGAGATAATCGACCCGGAAAATTCCGGATTTTGAAAAATTTCTCCAAAAGTGGTCGATATGGTACTCAAATGAAAGATCTCGTCGAGCTGAACAACTTTCCTTCTTGCGACATTTTCCAACAATGCGTCTAGCAAAAGTTATGTCCGAAAAAGTGAAAATCCGGGAATTCACGAAAATCCGGATTTTGGGTTGAAAAATTTTTTGTCTCCGATTTTGCTTAAAAGCTGGTCATAGGGTAACTCGACCACGCTGATTTCGAAACTAAAATCGAAATTTCCCGAAAATTTACGGATTTCGATATATTCGTTCCGGAAAATTCCGGATTTTGTAAAATTTCTCTGAAAGTGGTCGATATCGTGCTCAAACGAAAGAGTTCGTCGAGCTGAGCAACTTTCCTTCTTGCGACATTTTCTGAAAATGCCTCTAGCGAAAGTTATGGCAGAAAAATAAACAGAAAAACTAGTTGTGGGCAACACATTCTTGCTGTAGCGCTAGTTATTATTATTGGTTTGCCGCTACTTCCGAAGGAAAAGGGCAAACCCTTATTCTCGTCGTGTTATTGGGTTGCCGCTTTTTCAACAAAAGGCAACCCTTTAACTTGGGTATGTCCGTTATTTATTATTATTATTTATTTCTTGCCGTATGTGTCCCCCCTCTCTAACTTTTGATTGGCTGGACCGATCCGGCTGAAATTTTCAGGGGGAGTTGGGGGTGACCTAAAGTGCTCCCGGAAACGCGCGCAGTTCGGTACTTCCCGGATTCCGGAAATGGCGGTACCCGGAATTTTTTATAATGGTAAGGGGGGACCAAGGGAAACGTAAAAATTTTTTGTCTCCGATTTTGCTTAAAAGTTGGTCATAGGGTAATTCAACCACGCTGATTTCGAAACTGAAATCGAAATTTCCGGAAAACTTCCGGATTTCGAGATATTGGACCCGGAAAATTCCGGATTTTGAAAAATTTCTCCAAAAGTGGTCAATATGGTACTCAAATGAAAGAGCTCGCCGAGCTGAACAACTTTTCTTCTTGCGACATTTTCCGGAAATGCGTCTAGCGAAAGTTATGGCCGAAAAACTGAAAATCCGGGAATTCCCGGAAACCCGGATTTTGAACGGAAAAATTTTTTGTCTCCGATTTTGCTTAAAAGTTGGTCATAGGGTAATTCGACAACGCTGATTTCGAAACTGAAATCGAAACTTCCGGAAATTTTACGGATTTCGAGATATTGGACCCGGAAAATTCCGAATTTTGAAAAATTTTTCCAAAAGTGGTCAATATGGTACTCAAATGAAAGAGCTCGTCGTGCTGAACAACTTTTTCTTCTTGCGACATTTTCCGGAAATGCGTCTAACGAGAGTTATGGCCGAAAAACTGATATCCGGGAATTCCCGGAAACCCGGATTTTGAACGGAAAAATTTTTTGTCTCCGATTTTGCTCAAAAATTGGTTATAGGGTAATTCAACCACGCTGATTTCGAAACTGAAATCGAAATTTCCGGAAAATTTACGGATTCCGTGGTACTGGACACATAAAATTTCGTATTTATAAGAGGAAAAATGCCAGCGGCAACCCATTCATGCAAATAAGCTTGTTATTATTGTGTTGCCCACTTTTCCAAAGGGCAACACTTTGTTATTGGTCTGTGTTTATTATTATTGTGTTGCCCACTTTTCCAAAGGAATGGGCAACACCTTGTTATTGGTCTGTGCTTATTATTATTATCCGTCTGTCCCCCCCATAGATCTCGAGATTGGGAAGGGATACAGGGATGGTTGATACCTTATTTTGAAGCCCTTGACCAGGACATCTCCCGGAAGTAAGATGGTTCCGAAATTCCGGGTTTTGAAAATTCGGATTTTTTCGGATGGTAAGGGGGGACCAAGGCGAAATTTCAAAAATCCAAAATTTGATCAAAAATTTTTTGTCTCCGATTTGGCTCAAAAGTCGGTCATAGGGTAACTCGACCACGCTGATTTCGAAACTGAAATCGAAATTTCCGGAAAATTTACGGATTTCGAGATATTCTATCCGGAAAATTCCGGATTTTGAAAAATTTTTCCGAAAGTGGTCAATATGGTACTCAAATGAAAGAACTCGTCGAGTTGAGTAATTTTTATCATTACCATATTTTCCGGAAATGCTTCTAGCGAAAGTTATGGCCGCAGATCGGAAAATCCGGAATTTCCGGAAAAAAACCGGATTTTCAAAAATTCGTTGAAACATGGGCAATATGGTACTTAATTGAAAGCTCTTTGAGTCGTGGGACAGATTTCCAGAACAGAAACAGCTTAACAGGTATCTAGCAAAATCTATGCCACAAAGGAACGTGTTGTGGGCAACACATTCTTGCAGTAGCGCTAGTTATTATTATCCGTCTGTCCCCCCCCTAGATCTCGAGATTGGGAAGGGGTACAGGGGTGGTTGATACCTTATTTTGAAGCCCTTGACCAGGACATCTCCGGGAAGCGAGATGGCTCCGATACCTTCCGGATTCCGGGAATAGCGAATCCCGGAATTTTTCGGTTGGTAAGGGGGGACCAAGGCGAAATTTCAAAATCCAAAATTTGGTCAAAAATTTTTTGTCTCCGATTTCGCTCAAAAGTTGGTCATAGGGCAACTCGACCACGCTGATTTCGAAACTGAAATCGAAATTTTCGAAAAATTTCCGGATTTCGAGATATTCAACCCGGAAAATTCCGAATTTTGAAAAATTTCTCCGAAAGTGGTCGATATGGTACTCAAATGAAAGAGCTCGTCGAGCTGAGTAATTTTTATCATTACCATACTTTCCGGAAATGTTTCTGGCGAAAGGTATGGCCGCAGATTGGAAAATCCGGAATTCCGGGAAAAACCGGATTTTCAAAAATTCGTTGAAACACGGGCAATATGGTACTTAATTGAAAGCTCTTGGAGTCCTGGTACAGATTTCCTGAACAGAAATAACTTAAAAAGTATCTAGCAAAATCTATACCCCAAAGGGCCGTGTTGTGGGCAACACATTCTTGCAGTAGCGCTAGTTATTCTTCTTCTTCTTCTTCTTCTTCTTGTCCCCCCCCTATTAACTCAAGCTAGGCTCAACGCCCGGAGCTGAAATTTGGTGGGTATGTGGGGGTTGGTCCCAAACCTGGCCCATTTTAATTTCATCGCTCTAGACCCACCCAGTCGACCAGGGCAGGGAATTTAATTTTTTAAAATCGTAAGGGGGGACCAAGGCGATTCTCAAAAATGGTCGAAAACTTTTTGTCTCCGATTTGGATGAAAAGTCAGTCCTAGGGTAATTCGGGGACGCAGATTCCAAATCTGCAATCGAAATTTTTCTAGCTTTTGTGAATCTCGAGATATGGCCAAAAGTTACACTGTTGGAGACCACAAAAGTGAGCAAACTACCCAGAAACGCCTAATATCTGTGTTTTTTGAACTCGTTAGTCAAGTTGAGCCGGTGGATTTGCTAGGATATCCTTTAAAAAGAAGTGCCAAGTAACTTGTGGCAATATTTAATCGAAAATTCCTTATCCCAACTGCCTTTTTATGGGCAACCATTTTCAGAGGAAGGTGTCAAAAATGGTCGAAAACTTTTTCTCTCCGATTTGGTTGAAAAGTTTGTCCTGGGGTAATTCGGGGACGAAGATTCCAAATCTGCAATCGAAGTTTTTCTAGCTTTTGTGAATCTCGAGATATGGCCAAAAGTTACACTGTTGGAGACCGCACAACTGAGCAAACTGCCCAGAAACGCCTAATATCTGTGTTTTTTGAACTCATTAGTCAAGTTTAGCAGGTGGATTTGCTAGGATACCCTTTAAAAAGAAGTGTAAAGTAACTTTCAGCAATATTTAGTAGAAAATTTCTTATCCCAACTGCCCTTTTATGGGCAACCATTTTCAGGTGAAGGTGTCAAAAATGGATAAAAACGTTTAATGTCCGATTTGGTTGAAAAGTCGGTCATAGGGTAATTCGGGGACGCAGATTCCAAATCTGCAATCGAAATTTTTCTAGAGCTTTTGTGAATCTCGAGATATGGCCAAAAGTTACACTGTTGAAGACCACAAAAGTGAGCAAACTACCCAGAAACGCCTCATATCTGTGTTTTTTGAACTCGTTAGTCAAGTTGAGCCGGTGGATTTGCTAGGGCACCCTTTAAAAAGAAGTGTAAAGTAACTTTCAGCAATAGTTATCCCAACTGCCCTTTCAAGGGCAACCATTTCTAGAAAAGTTCCTTATCCCAACTACCCTTTCAGAGGCAACCATTTCCCGAAAATCGACGCTACAAAGTTAGCTGCCTAAAGAAAGAAGCGGCGGCAAACCATTCATGCCAATTTAGCTTGTTATTATTATTCTTCTTGTCCCCCCCTATTAACTCAAGCTAGGCTCGACGCCCGGAGCTGAAATTTGGTGGGTATGTGGGGGTTGGTCCCAAACCTGGCCCATTTTAATTTCATCGCTCTAGACCCACCCAGTCGACCAGGGCAGGGAATTTAATTTTTTAAAATGGTTCTGGTTTAAAGGGGGGTTCTGGTTCTCTGGCAAGGCGATTCTCAAAAATGGTCGAAAACTTTTTCTCTCCGATTTGGTTGAAAAGCATGTCCTGGGGTAATTCGGGGACGTAGATTCCAAATCTGCAATCGAAGTTTTTCTAGCTTTTGTGAATCTCGAGATATGGCCAAAAGTTACACTGTTGGAGACCGCAAAAGTGAGCAAACGGCCCAGAAACGCCTAATATCTGTATTTTTTGAAGTCGTTAGTCAAGTTTAGCCGGTGGATTTGCTAGGACACCCTTTAAAAAGAAGTGTTAAGTAACTTTTAGCGATATTTAGAAGATTATTTCTTATCCCAACTGCCCTTTTGTGGGCAACCATTTTCAGGTGAAGGTGTCAAAAATGGATAAAATCTTTTAATCTCGGATTTGATTGAAAAGTAAGTCCTGGGGTAATTCGGGGGCGTAGGTTCCAAATCTGCAATCGCAATTTCTCTAGCTTTTGTGAATATCGATTTAGGGTCAAAAGTTACACCGTTGGAGTCCGCAAAAGTGGGCAAATTGTTTAGAAAAGCCTAATATCAGCAATTTTTTCGAAGCCGGTAGTCAAGTTGAGCTCGTGGATTTGCTAGGACTCCCTTTGAGAGGGTGTTTCAAGTAACTTTTAGCGATATTTAGTGAAAAATTACTTATCCCAACTGCCCTTTCAAGGGCAACCATTTCTAGAAAAGTCTTTGTGCCTTTTTATGGGCAACCATTGCCAGAGGAAGGTGTCAAAGATGGTCGAAAACGTTTAATGTCCGATTTGGTTGAAAAGTCGGTCATAGGGTAATTCGGGGACGTATATTCCAAATCTGCAATCGAAGTTTTTCTAGCTTTTGTGAATCTCGAGATATGGCCAAAAGTTACACTGTTGGAGACCGCAAAACTGAGCAAACTGCCCAGAAACGCCTAATATCTGTGTTTTTTGAACTCGTTAGTCAAGTTTAGCCGGTGCATTTGCTAGGATACCCTTTAAAAAGAAGTGTAAAGTAACTTTCAGCAATATTTAGTAGGAAATTTCTTATCCCAACTGCCCTTTTATGGGCAACCATTTTCAGGTGAAGGTGTCAAAAATGGATAAAAACGTTTGATGTCCGATTTGGTTGAAAAGTCGGTCATAGGGTAATTCGGGGACGCAGATTCCAAATCTGCAACCGGTAGTGAAGTTGAGCTGGTGGATTTGCTATGACTCCCTTTAAGAGGATGTATCAAGTAACTTTTAGCGATATTTAGTGAAAAATTAGTTATCCCAACTACCCCTTTAAGGGCAACCGTTTCCAGGGAATGTTGCTTATCCTAACTGCAACTTTAAGGGCAACTATTTCCAGAAAAATTCCTTATCCCAAATGCCCCTTTAAGGGCAGCCATTTCCAGGAAATGTTGCTTATCCCAACTACCCCTTTAAGGGCAACCATTTCCAGGGAATGTTGCTTATCCCAACTGCAACTTTAAGGGCAACCATTTCCAGAAAAATTCCTTATCCCAAATGCCCTTTTAAGGGCAACCAATTCCAGGGAATGTTGCTTATCCCAACTGCCCCTTTAAGGGCAACCATTTCCAGAAAAATTCCTTATCCCAAATGCCCTTTTAAGGGCAACCATTTCCAGGGAATGTTGCTTATCCCAACTGCCCCTTTCAGGGCAACCATTTCGAAAGAATGCTCCTTATCCCAACTGCCCCTTTAAGGGCAACCATTTTCCGAAAACAGCACGGAAAATGCTTTTTCCCACCGATTTGATTAAAATCGACGCTACAAACGTACCTGCGTAAAGAAAGAAGCGGCGGCAAACCATTCATGCCAATTTAGCTTGTTTTACATTGTTTTGGAAAAGTCAGTTAGTTGTAGGTGTTGCAGTTGACAGTTGGTAGTTGGTTGAAGTGGGCGGTCGAGTAGGAGCCGGTAGCAGCCAGTGGAATCAAAGGTTAGTCGGGTCGGGTTGGGTTTGCTATTTGTGGGGAGCAGGGTAACACCCTCCCCTTAGTGTTCTCTGTGGGCTCTACCCTCTCGTTTCTCGTGTTTGGTACATTTTGTATTTTGTTCTATGAGTTTGTCTGAGTCTTTGTGCTTGTTGTAATAAATTAGTCCAGCGGTTATTTCATTAGTAGCTATAGGGAGCGGTCGCCTAGGGCGCATATAGGGTCCACTAATTTAGCTTATTCACCTACTTTCGATTCTCTCTCTTCTCTTATCTCGCTAAGACCGGATATCACACACTGAACACCTACTTGCAATCTTTTACTGGAGTCTGACACAATAGTTTATTCGAGAGGATATACACATATCCACACTGGAAAACACTAGGAAGGGTATGGTGTCGTAGTTATCTTATCATATACTCTTGGTATTAAAACACACCAATTAGTTTTTTCGCAAAGGAATTAAAAAGTGCTTAAAAGTTTCAATACGATTTCAGTACTAGTACTAGTAGAATCTTTTTAACACTAACAATTATTTCACAAGAATTTCGTTTTACATGCTTGACCTAAGATCTCTACTATCATTCTACCCAACTAATCACACTCGTAGGACTTTTATTTTGGCTATGGCTACAGGATATATAACTGATTGCATGAAATGAAAAATCATTAGCGCACCTATGCGATGACAAAATGACAACAGATGAACCAACAATAAAGATCAACAGCATACATTACACAATAAACACTTAACACAAACAATAACTGTAATAAAAAGAAAGCATTTACAATACACTTAGAAATAGTCAGGTTATGGTTTATAATAGTCGCACAATACAGTTATTACCTATGTACAAAAGCATGTACATAATTAAGGTGACACTTAAAGAAAGACGTTCGTTGTTAGCCTCGGTTAGACACTGAAGACAGTAAACTCAACGCACAAAGTAGTCAAAAACGAAAATCAGAAACAATTACCAAACGAGTTTTTACGAAATTATGCTTTCGGTCGGCTAAAGAAAGGAAACATTATTTTGTATTCTTCGAATATTATCCTTATCAGTTAAATGTTCAAGTAATCCTGCAGAAGGTTCAAATCTGAAAGAATAGTGTCGGCGCAGCAAATATATTTGACACACAACTTTACAATAGAAAGCACACCTACACCGGTATTAAACTAATACAGTCAACAAACCCGTCAATAATACAGACCGATAAGTTATGCATTATTAGCTTTGTTTGGCAATATCCAAAATGCAGACTTCGTCGAGAGCTGACGTTCAAGATGGTGTGGAAAGGAAATGGAACTTCGAATTAATAGTTAATTCCCCAGGCAATTGAAGGGTGTAATGGATCGCAGTGGAATTGTCACCAAGAACTTAAACTTAAAACTTGAAACTAACGCAGGGAATGAAAATTCTAACAGTTTTGTAAAATCTGACAAAATTTCAGAACTCTGTAAAATTCTAGCGTCACTGTAACCTTTTCAAATATATCAAATCCATTACACCTCTTGATGTGCTGGAAAACCTAAACACAGGACTACACGACTACAACTACGTTAGCATCAAAGACCTGTACGGCGCAAACTGTAAAAGGAAAAGATAACTTTCTGAAAACGATGAAAATCCTCAGAAATGAAAAATAATAAATACACAATGGTTTAGAATTTGACCAGAAAATCACACTGTCTCATACCAGAGTTCTTAAAATGAACAGAACTGAATAATAGGTAGTTGAGGCGCATATACGTTATGTATGACGCGGCAAGAAGAAATGGTTTACACAAGAAGGCGCAGGAACAAGATGACTTCTTCTTCAGTCTGGACAGAGGCAAGTGGAATTGGGGATAGGGGAAGGGAGGCGGCGAGAGAGAGCCATAGGCAGAAATATTCACAGGCTTAAGATTGTCAGCAGCAGATTAAAAAAGGCAGGGTTAGTAGTATATAGTCTGAGAGCGAGACAAACGGAAAAGGTTGGCCTCCTAATATGAAGGGGGGGGGGACAATATTGGGGGAGGGGGGACGTGCATGGATCCCAGAAATGATACACGAAAGGTCGGCAAACTTCCGTCACCACCAGATTCATAGTCCCCGGCTAGATGGTATTGGTCTGAGGAGGCGACCGTTTGATACTATGACTGTGCCTGGGATCCGGATCCAACAATGAGAGTGAGGACTGATCAAAAGGGATCACATGACCCGGTACGGACCCTGCATCTTTAGATACTAAAATATAGAGAGTCAATCAAATGAACCTATTTTTAGCAATAGGCATTTGCAGAAGCTGACAGACAGCAGCGTTTCGCATTCTAGACTTAGTCATTTTGTGGCCTTAAATCTACCATGTCTATGCCACGCAGGTACCCTCTATTTTCTAATCGAAATAAGGCAAAAACTAATATTGAGAATACGAGAAATTCAGGGTTTTTCAAAATCTCGGACCTGTGCTTTTCAGTGTGTTTTTCTAAGACAAAATGTTTTTTCTGACAACTGATAAAGTATGTCACTAACTTCACAGTAAGTTTCAAAACCAATACCTGCAGACAATAGATATGATGGTTTTTTATTGACAAACCTGTATAACAAGAGAAGGGCCACCAGCAGTAATTTCCGGCGGTATCTGGACCAGGGGACAGTTTTCAATTGACATAATCTCTAGATTGGTGCAAAGGACCAATTCAAAGGGCAAATTGTGAAGACTAGAATTATCGTTGATATACAAACTTTTCAGACTTTCTAACGATCCTAAAAGAAAAGAAAAAAACAGTACGCAAGCATGAAATGGCAAAAAAGAAAAAGTATCAGCTTTGCTAGGACGGCCATAATTAGTTGATAATCTGCTAGATTTGCTTTGAAACATAGCAACAACAATGCAAGAAACATAAATGGTCTACTTACGGACTTCTTCCGGCAATGCATTCAGATTGTTTTCACCCGCTCTCAGTTCTACCAAATTGACTAAGTTTCTAAAATTATTAAAAGGACTTTAGTCTCACTCCAGTTCCACCTTAACTACAAAAAAACAAGTATTCTAATCTTCTTTAAAACAATTCTGCTAGCACTATGCCATCTTCTTTCAGCACTGCTCAGTGCATTTCAGAATATTAACATTGTCTAAACTCTAAATATTGACAGTTCTTTATCTTCAATACTAGATGGGATATTGCATACCCAATTGTTGGAGGCAGGCAAGTGAGGCTATTAGATTGAACAGTCAATTTTGTCAAATTCACAAGGTAACCTAAAACAGTTGGGTACAAAGGCTGTAGAAATCAGGTTTCTAAGGCAAAAATGGAATAGTTTTTACGATTTAAAATGCTTTGATTCCGCCTCCGACAAGCGCTACAGCACTAAAATCTTTATAATAATTCAAATTGTATATAATTTACAACAGTAGAGCTGCTTGCATCATTTTTCCATTAAAGCGAAATAACCTCTGTATAATTTTTCTGGCTAAGAAAAGATGTCTCTTTCACACCAATGCCTAAGTTTTTTTTAAAACTAACCAATTTCTTCAGGCAAGCAGTCCAACTCATTCTCCTCAAGATCCAATTCCCTCAGCTTCTGTAGATTTCCAATGGTGGGTGGAATGCGCTAAAAGTAAAATATCAACAACATAAGACAGTATGTTTAGCGGGGGACGTGGGGATCCTCCACTTTCCGGAGACCCCTGTTAGGTCTTCTGCCCCACCTAAGTTTTTGGAATTAGCCCAAAAGTGTTGAAAAAAATCAATTTCAAAGCACCTAAAAATGCCAGAACACTAATAACGTCGAAACTAAGATCTGACCAACGTAAATATTTTCTGATAATAATAATATGGTTTAACCAAAAATCCAGTTAAAGATTTCACAGTGGGTCATGCACCAGAATCAAACATTCTCATATTTATCATTGCAATTGGCTCATTGCCCATCGGCTCTCTCCTGTATGCCTTAGTGACTGCAGGCAGGCGTTTTTCATTACTTCTCTCTCTAATATTTATCATTGCAAGGAAACACAATACTAGGCGAAAATAGTGTTTATTGCAATAAGTAACATTAGTCATCCAGAAGGAATTGTTTACACTATTTGGGGATGTGCCATGACACACCCTTTTTTTATTATTTCGCGAGGCTAACCCGGCATTTTTCTCGGAGGGGCGAGGAGGGTGCAAATTTGGTATTCCTCCCAGTAGCTAAGATAAGGCAACACAGGAACTATCAGAATCAGAGGGACGGGATCCTTTGCTTAGCAGACGCTCTCCCGAAAGAGGAATATTCGCGCTTTCTGGTCGGATCAGAGTTACGCGACGCGATAGAACGAAGACGGACCCACTTATCATCAATGTCTCTGAGAATACGTATGTGAAATTGGAGTCGTAAAACTTTCAGAGCCGAATGGCGCACATACTTTCAAGTAATTGTTTGAGAGTATAAGGACTTCCAAGTTCTGAAGTTGATCAATTTCCTCTGGGAGAATCTTGAGCTGATTTGTGCTCAGATTTAATTCCACCATGGTTGTCCAGGTTCCGATGTCTGTAACAATGCCAAAAACACAAGTAGAAGAAAACTAAACTGTGTATGTAGCTTTGTAGATTGTGCAACACTATTTTACAATTTTAATGATAACACCAACCAAAGTGAATTAAAATGAACCAGTAAAAAATTAATTTAGCACCAAGGACCATTGTTTTATCAACTCGAAGCCCGGGTTAAATTGGTGTGTTAAACAATATTGACCCAGAAAAGACGAAAGGTAGAAAGAAACACACAAACCTAAAGGCAAGGCATCTAGTTCGTTTTCTTTCATGTTCAGCTTTGTGAGATTAGCGGCCCTTGAAAAGATGCCGAAGGGTATCTTTTCTATGTGATTATGTTCCATGTTGATATACTGAAAATAAAAGGAAAAAAACAAATACAAAACATATAACCAATAAACTGTCCGCCGAAAAAGCCAATCGATGATTTAAATTCATTCCTACAAAAACTATGTCCGACCAATCAATGTACCAACGCTTGGTTAATAAATATTTAAATATATTAAAATTGCTTAGGTATTTTATAAAATCAAGAGCAGGAGTACATAATACATATGTGTATGGCACTAGGCAATACCCTCAGATATCAGAACGAAAACTACGCTGTGATCGGCAACGACTACCCCCCCCCCCCCTTTGAGAAACGACACCCTAGTGACCCTCGGCAAATCAATACTGGTCGAAACGTTGGTACTCGCTCTATGTTTACCCTATTATGCACATTGCGTGCGAATTTCTTTGAAATGATGGGTCTAATATGCGGGGTAGGGGGTTCAACCGATAGCAAAGAGAGCATAGTTCTTGCTTTGATAACACTAGCAGAGAGCTTGCCTAGTGGCATACTCTATGTACTCTTGAAAAATATTAGGCCCTACCGTAACTGAGGAGAATTGAGCAGGTCCGCCCTGTGGAAAGGCTTGGAATTCATTGCGAGAAAGGTTGATTGTGCCCAGATTAGGAAAACTATTTAGAAGGCTTTCCTGGAACAAATAAATTGTGGGAAATTAAATCCCTATTCATTACAGTTTCAAATATGGTATGGCATAACTACGTATATCGCTTCTGCATTTTCCAAATACAAAAGTCGTCAAGTAAAAATTAAAGCTGTAGTGGGACGACAATAAATGAAAACACAAATTTTCCTATTTACTTCTGCCTATTGCCGCCAATGCATTCGCACCTATCTAGTGATAATTAAGTAAAATATATACCCTAAGGAAATAACAATAGAATGAATTAGAAAGAAATTTTTGTATAAAATGTTTGCCACAAGATGGGCAGCTTACAGGTAGCTGAGGAATGTTGTTACTTTCAATATTGAATTCAGTCAAGGCAGTACAATTGGAAAGTGATGCAGGAATGCTCCCAAGCTTATTGTATCTGTAAAATCAAGAGTATAATAAGTAAGTGTGACAAGCACTAAACTCTCAGTTATAAGGCTGGGGGCATCAATCGTCTGCACGATAACGGCTGACCCCCCGCCACAAATTGGACCCCAGTGACCCCCCCCCACACAAATGAGTACCTAGTACACATTTGTATACCATCACTCGCTTGTATGTTTATGTGTCGAAGCCAAAAACGTCGTATCAGCAGCTGACCACTTTCGAGCTTCAACACATAAACATACAAGCGAGTGATTTGAGGGGGGGGGGGTCACAGGGGCCCAATTTGTGGGGAGGGGTAGCCGTTATCGTGCCGATGCTGTCACCAGCGGATCTACGACATTTGCCCCCACGAAACTTGCCCCCACGACAGTTGCCCCCACGTCACTTGCCCCCACGTCACTTGCCTCTCTGCGACACTTGCCGCCAGCGACAGTTGCCCCAAATTTAGAATTTTGTTTTGGTTTGTAGTACTGTTTGTTCTGTTTTCGGATGTAGTTTTTTGATTAGTGTTGAATGCAGACATGCAAGCTGTGTTATATAACAGCAGAGTGTGTTAATTTAATCTTTTTCATCAAAAACCAAAAAGACAGAAACTATACAATTACAAAATTACAAAAGTTATATTAACAGTACACTCAACCTTTGACTCAGAGATTTTTTGGCAACTTTGAGGTGAAAACAAATCTCAACTGTGAGATAAAATTACTCACTAACCGGAACACTTACGACCTTTATTTTTAAAATCAGTTAAAATACGTAAAAATCAGCGAGATCGGAGAAAGGAGAAAAATTGACCCCAAAAGTAGACCCTCCCTTAGGCTTGCTGTTATATTTGTTATTTGTTACAACACAGCCTCCATGTCTGCATTCAACGTTTAATCCAATAACTACATCCGAAAACAGAACAAACAGTACTACAAAACAAAATTCTCAATTTGGGGGCAACTGTCGCTGGGGGCAAGTGTCGCGGAGAGGCAAGTAACGTGGGGGCAAGTGCGTGGGGGCAACTGTCGTGGGGGCAAGTTTCGTGGGGGCAAGTGACGGCATTCCGTCACCAGCCTAATAACTATAAGAGTGTAAACAAGCGTCACACTCTTAGTTATTATGTACTCTTGGTAAAATGCAAAGCCACAGAAATCTCGACCAGTTAAAAAGCACTATCTGGCTTTTTCCGGAAGGAGCGAGAAGTTTTATAGAACACTGCTAAACAATAGCTATTTTTTGCTGCTGAGCTAAAAATTATAAAATTTTTAACCAATTTTAAGCTTAAAAATAAGCTTATAATAATTAAGAAAAAATAAAAAATACCTAAAAATCGGGCGAAGCCAATTTCAGAAAATTTACCCCCCAAACCGTGTTTTTTCCAGGCACTCTGGGTTATGGGGGAAAGGCCCGAGTCATGGGGGATTCGGGGAAGGGGCCCTAGTCTCGCCCCCCACCGGGTAGGCAATAAAACCAGTTAATAAAACCAGTCACGAAAACACTAAAATTAGTCGATTATGTACCGATATTACAGTCGTTTATATACAACAAAAAACAAACTGACAGTGGGCAGTGTCGATCATTCAAGGAAAAACTTTTCCTTCCACTAAATTTGCAATTTAATTACTTCAAAGTCTTAGCAGTTTCATTCAACCGTTCTAAATCAATGTGCAAATTGCTGGGTATTGTCTACATACTTTAGAACTAAGCTAGTGAGCTTTCTGAGATTTCCAATTGTATTTGGCAATTCCACAAGGCTGTTATAATGGAGCTCAAGACGCGTAAGCTCTACACAACCACCAATTTCTAAAACAAATCAAGTCACAACAAAATTCCATGCGAAAAAGTACATAGCAAAGGTAAAGAATGCAGCCGTAACACACGTACGTTTCTCAGCCATTAAATTGATGGCCAGCACAGAGCTTCACACTGTGCTGCCTTCTAATAGGTAATTTGGTCTCTAATATCTTTACAGAACATAACTCTACCCCAGAACTGCCTTTTTCTTAAGGCCGGTTTACACGAGGCAACTTTGATGCAACTTTCCGGCAACTTTTTGTAAGCAACTTTGTAGCAACTGAAAGTTGCTTGAAAGTTGCCTTGGTGTGAACGCTCCTAAAATCGCAGGCAACCAGTAAGCAACTTGAAATTTTCACTCGGTAGAGAAGCGACTTTTTCAGGCAACTCACAGGCAACAACCAATCAAGCAAGGCCACGCAGTGGCTGATGGGAGAAAGTTGCTAGATAAAATGTTGCCTGCAATTTGCCTCGTATAAACGCCAAATCGTAAGCAATTCCTCAGCAACTGAAGTTGTTTCAAAGTTGCTTCCCAAAATAGTTGCTGGAAAGTTAACTCGTGTGAACCGGCCTTTACGGTTGGCCAAAAAACCGCACAAATAAATATTGCACTGACATTTCAGCAGTTCAGCACAAGCCTGTTTTACACAAACTAAAAGCATGTTAAAATAAATTAATTTAATTTAATTTTAATCAAATATATGCACGTTAAAAATTTTACTTAAATAAATTTGACTTCACTAAATTCAAGTAACTGACAATAGCCGCTGATTACATACCATTAGGGAGATCCCTAAGGTGATTGTTAGATAGGAGACACACAGTGAGACGAGAGAGGCACCCAATTCGGGGAGAAAGCGTTTGAATCTTATTCTGTTGGAGGTCAATCATTTTCAGCTTCTGAAAGTAAGCAAAAAATTATTACACAAGTTAAATGTAAAAGGTCATGTAAATCAAAATCAGCATCCATATAATACGGTGACAATCACTATGATAATTTGCATAATATAATAAAACTTACCGTGGACTGCACCCACGGTTTAACAATTGCAGCAGCAGAATAACAGAACGATAACTACTTGATTCCCATTCAAAAATCTAACTTAGCAAAATAACAGGACGATAACTACTTGATTCCCATTCAAAAATCTAACTTAGCAGAATAACAGAACAATACTACTTGATTCCCATTCAAAAAGCGGACTTACCTTGGACTGCACCAATAAAGTATGAGAATAACTGTGGATTAGCAGAAGCCTACGTTCTATTTTCCATCTATTTGAATGGGAAATGAGTAGTTAGTCTTCTGCTCTGCTATTCCGCTGCTAGTCTTAAACTTTATTAGTGCAGTCCCGTATTTAGCCAGTATTTGTTCTGAAATTTATCAAGTATTTGATAAGGCACAGACAAACCCCGCAGTGCAATACCGTAGTCTACCACGGTTACGTAACCGATATGGAAACGGTGGGTTTTCCTTGGTTTCCCGGTAAAATTGTCGGGTGGGGGAAATTTTTTAAAAAAGTCTCCCCCAAACCATACGCGTTAACCGGGGAAAAACCAAAAATTAAAAGGAAAGGCAAAATTTGCTTGCTGAACCTTCATTCCCCAACCCTTTTTTGGGGGTGTTTGGTTTGGGTGTGGGGGGAAAGTATCATGGGGGGGGGGGGGGCGACACACGAGACACATTTTTATTATTAAAAGCACCAAGAAACATAATATTATTTATACGTAATCACAATTACGTGTTCACGTTCAACTACTTTTTTTTTAATAAAAGAAGAACAGGTATATAGATGGTGGGCAGAATCGTAGGCATGTTGTGTCGTGGTGGGGTATTTCTTTGTCGGGTTGGGGAAGCCTGGTTGTGTGTTATTTGATTCGTGAGTTGAGGCGTTAACTTCAAAAAAAATAAAAAAAAAAATTAAATAATTAAATTAAAAAATAAATTGTCAAGAGAAATTAATTATTATTATTTTTTTATTTGTTGTTTTTTTAATTTATTTCATCGTGGCGGCATGTTTTATTTTAAATAATAATTAATAATTATTATTTTTTTTTTTTATATTTTATATTTTATCCGTTCACCTATAAAATAAAATAAATTTCATTTTTTTTTTTTCTCTTTCTCTTTTTAAAATTTTATTTTTTAAAAAAAAAGTGGGGGGGCGACGAGGGTGGGGAGTTGTCCCTCCCTTGGAAAAGACAGTGGACTCAATGAAGGCCCGGGGGGGGGGGGGGGGGCGTTGTCCTGGGGATGTGTGGTGGGGCGGGGGCGGGGGGGACGTGGGCTGTGGAGAGGGGCCTGGGGTGGGTTTATAGGGGGCGCGAGAGCGACCCCCTATAATATGGGTGTAAAAGGCTCTGCGCGGCCCTATGAGACTCGTTCGAGCACCGTGCCAGCTCAATACTGAACGAAACTCGGCAAGTTTGGTATCGTTGGAATCTACACGACGAGTACAACAAGTTGCAAAAAAGTTTTGGTCAAAATTTTCAACTTTGAAAATTTTCACTTCCGGACAAGTTAGGTCCGTTTGTTTTTTTTTTCTGTGTTAGTCACGCTTGGAAAAGGGCTATTTTGTGCAGAGGTGTTTGAAAGATGTGGACATTTTCAGCCGGAAAGGTTTACATTTTCTGAATGCCGAAATGGTCCCATGTGCCCCGCGCTATATTTTTTCGCTGCCCGGCCCGGCATGCCACCTGGCCGGCCGGCCAAAAGTGGCCTAACGGCGTTTTTGGCCAAAAAATGGCCATTTTGTGTCACGCCCACAGGGCTCAGGGAACAAGCTAGAGACACGCGGTTTGTTGCATGAACAAGTACGGAGGGGATACTAGTGCGTAACGTTGGCCGATTTTTGATTTAGGTCGTGGACCGTTCAGGCGGCCGGCCCAAAGGAAGTCGGTCCAAATGGCCATTTTCGGAAAAGTTTCTAAGTCCCAACTCCACAGAAAATAGTCAAAAATAGGCCTAAATATGCAGTTTTGAGCCATTTAGTGGGACGCATATAAAGGTTATCGGGGTCGCTGAACACGATGAGCATAGTCGCAGCTCTGTGCGGTGCTGCTATCGTGCTGTACTATTATGCAGCAACCATAGCACGCTGTCTGTAGACTTACTGTAAACGGCTAAACATATGAAACTTGGTGAAAATTATGTCTGTAGTAAGGGGGAACTGTAGCTATGTTAGTTGGTGCACTCTCTAGCTTCCACCGTGCTGTATGTGCTGTCCCAAACACAGCACCGTCGATAACAAGTTATTCATTCGTCACTGGTGTTTGAAATTCGGCATACAGATAGTTTAGGACATGACAAACTATTATAGATACGTTTCGTATACTTATTACGATGTTACTATGTGGTTGCGCTGCAGTAGAGTGCTGCTGAAGTATAGCACGGCCTATAACTAGCTACAGGTAAGTTGCAATCGTCCGAAATTTTGCACACAAGTGCGGCAGAGCATTGCAAATCATGCCGCATGAGTTTCCTTCACCGACAGTAAAGTTTGCATCTGGTTGCGCTGCAGTAGAGTGCTGCTGAAGTACAGCACGGCCTATAACTAGCTACAGGTAAGTTGCAATAGTCCGAAATTTTGCACACAAGTGCGGCAGAGCATTGCAAATCGTGCCGTATGAGTTTCCTTCAACGACAGTAAAGTTTGCATCTGGTTGCGCTGCAGTAGAGTGCTGCTGATGTACAGCACGGCCTATAACTAGCTACAGATGAGTTGCAATTGTCCGAAATCTTGCACACAAGTGCGGCAGAGCATTGCAAATCGTGTTTTATGAGTTTCCTTCACTGACAGTAAAGTTTGCATCTGGTTGCGCTGCAGTAGAGTGCTGCTGAAGTACAGCACGGCCTATAACTAGCTACAGATGAGTTGCAATTGTCCGAAATCTTGCACACAAGTGCGGCAGAGCATTGCAAATCGTGTTTTATGAGTTTCCTTCACTGACAGTAAAGTTTGCATTTGGTTGCGCTGCAGTAGAGTGTTATATGCTAAATACAGTAACTAAAACTATTGCAGCCATGGGTACTGGATGTTGGATTTCTGTCAAAATAGAGAAAAAGGAAGAACTTGGAACTTTTCAAGCTTCTTTGTTCTGTACTTTCGGTTGACAATTAATGATTGGCGGAATTTTTAAAGTTTCTTTCACACAGCTTTAACGTTTTTGCTTTTTACAGAGAACCTTAAAAATGAAATAGGACAAGAATAAAAATGCTCCGGTGGAGCATGAAAAATGCAATATGGGTGACATTCGGTTGTAAATGGACAGAGGACTAGGTTTTAAAACGTTAATATGGGAGGGGCAGGTTGTAAATGCTTGGAGGACTAGGTTAAAAGCGCACTAATATGGACCAGCTTCGCTGAACAACCCATATTCGCGGTCACTCATGCTCCACTCCACATGACATACGAGTAATATCTACATTCTTCAGCTTTCAAAGCAAGCGGGACGATTTTGAAATATTAAAGCTTATTCCAAATAAACAATGCAGTTCTGATAGAAAGGTGTTCAAGGTGTTTTTCTGCACTGTCAGCGCAGAATCTTGTATTAAGTTGATGCGAAAAGCAGTTGACATTATGTACGTGTATTATTAAGTTGTATAGTAAGGAGCACGACCACATATACTTGCAGGCCATGCTGACAAATCGTACAATTTTCCGAAGAACTGCCAATAGCAATATATAGCAAAACAAGCAGCAGCCGATAGAAACTCTGGACAGTTTTCGCGAATATGGGTTGTTCAGCGAAGCTGGTCCATATTAGTGCGCTTTTAACCTAGTCCTCCAAGCATTTACAACCTGCCCCTCCCATATTAACGTTTTAAAACCTAGTCCTCTGTCCATTTACAACCGAATGTCACCCATATTGCATTTTTCATGCTCCACCGGAGCATTTTTATTCTTGTATAACTAGATATAACGATGGAAGAAAAGAAATAATATACAAAAGTAATTATAAATATTTAAGAAATCTTAGGAAAAGGTGTAAGTTAGCATTTTTTCTAGCAATTATACGTAGCTATATAACTTACTCTCCCCCTATCTTTATCCATTGCTTTCGCAGACCAGCGACACCACGCATTCTCTCCCAGACTCCTATACTGACTCAAGTCAAAAAGCGTGCCACATTGACCAGCTAAATGTGCAAACACTGACAGACAAAATAACAACTGAAAGACTAAAAGAAAATTAAGCAACAAGAAGAAGAGCTTTAATATCTGGGTTGGGAGGGTTGGCAAACACATATTTAAGTTGGTGACAAAATAGAAACAATCAAAAAGAAAAGAAGCCCTAAAGTATTTTTGAAGAAAAATGTACGTGTAAATATATCTAATCGATACAATCAGACCACGAAAAAATTTCAGGATCCTACATATTTTAATAAAAAAGGTAAAACAACAATGCTTCCAATAGACATAGAAGGTTTAGTGAAGTGTTAAAAAAATAGCTGGAAAAATTGACAAAGTAGAAACAGGTGAAGTAGCGGAGCGGCAGCTAAAAACCCGACACATAAATACGAAAACACCTATGTTATATACATACACTTATGTAAGAGACAAATGTGTTAAAAGACTAAAAAATGGGGAAACAGGAACCAAAGTAAAAGCTATCCGCTGACAAATCACCACTTATTGGTGACATCACCCAAAATGTACACACAAACACTCATACACACGAGAGAATTCTCGACTTAAAATCTAAAACTTTGCGTTCTCCCATTTAAAACTGTAAAAGAAAACACGGGAGATTATATGCGTACATGTGCATTATAAACATTTTGAAATTCAAATAAAATGTTATCATATATATACGTATATACGAAGAGAGAGGTACACACATATTTACACTGACACAAAAGAAACATATACATACGAAGTTTTCCTATGACTATGATTAAGTAGGTACTGAAACATCTTTGAGTTAAACTTGAGTACATATAATATATAAATACAAATACATACACACACCAAATATACGTATAAATATACATTATGCTGTACCTATATAAATATATACACGTACGTATACGTATAAGTCATCTCCAACACACTTTACCACGTGTGTGTAAAGTCATCATTGTTAATGTTTAGGAATTGAGTGTATTCTCCTCAGTAAAAAATTTTACCGACCCAAAACTCGAAGTTTCACTCTATATTTTCAAAACACAACACAACACACTCGCTCACATATATACGTATATATATATATATATACGGGCCAACACAAGCACACTAACGTATAAACGTGAGTAATGAGTATGTACATACATATATATACGTATATATGGGTTCTCCCTATATACGTACATGAATATATATATCGGCCAGGCAACTTCGATTTGACCGGTTTAGCTGCAGCGGGGAAAGGAAACAAAAGCAGCCTCAGCCGGAATCGATTCGTTTGACTGGGAACACGTCAAAACAGCTCTTCACGTAAGCAACGACGATGCGCGGGAAACTAGGGAAGAATAATGGAATAAAAAATTCCAACATCATTTTCTCTATGAAATTCCTCTTGCTTTCTGATCTATATGTTATTTATAGATATGCTATATCTATATTTATATAAGAAGGGTAGATGATTGGTCTTTTTACTTGCCACGGGCCAGTTAAATGTTTGCTCACGTCGTTTCGCCCATCTTTAGCAATGGGCATCTTCAGAGTTGCGTCGTCTTGAAGATGACCATAGGTAAAGATGGGCGAAACGTCGCGCGCGACCCAAAATTTAACAGAGCCCGTGGCAACAAAAGACCAATGCATCTCTCTCTTTCTCTGTAGAAGTTAAGCCCGGTTCACACTAGGGCACAAGCACAATGCAGAGTTGAATTCAGTTTAACTTTTTGCACAAGCACAACGGCTGCAGCCAATGAAAATTGTTTTGCACTATGCACAGAAGGCCTGGCCAGGCTGAAATTCAAATTCTATTGGCTATGCTTGTGCGTTGCTATGCTATGCTTTTCATCTTGTGCTTGTGCTTGTTCTTGTGCTTGTGTAAAATATGGGGGAGCTAGGGAATTTAACCACTGAGCTCACGCCCCAAATTCTACAAGGGAACTGTGCGCAAGAACGCTGACCAGCGACTGCGGGTGGAGATCTTTAGTCCAGTCCGGCTCTTTTTCCACCGACTTGCCTCGCCAAGGGACACGGATAATTTTTGGGGGACGCCAACGGGGCGCCGGACAAAGATTAGGGACACACACACACAAGAAAACTAAGCTCGGTTCTGGACCAGCTCCGGGCTACTCCCAGAGCTCTACCTAGCTAACGGGATAAAATTAAGTCAGTTAAATAATAATAAGATTAAATTAAATTAGATAGCGGAAGACAACTGGTTAGTTTATTGGAGACAAATAGGACAAGGACAGTACAGACAGACCTTCCGGGTTACCCGGAGGGGACAGTGGAAAATAGCGGGTTACCCGCAACACCGTCACAAGAGCAGGATACAACAGGGGAAATAAACAGTAGGGGGGGAACCAGCAACAATGGGGGACAAAGGAAAACACAGCACCAAGGGGGAGGGGGTGATAGCTAGCAAAGAAGACCAGGGGGGACGGGGGCAACCCCGCGAAAATTGGTAAAGGGACAGGAATAATAATACAATATTTACGGGGAATTTGGGGGATTTTGGGGGATTTTTGGGGAAGTTTTAGGAAAAACAACGAAAGTGGGCATTAGGAAAGGACTTGGAAAGGGGGTGATAGCGGGGACGCTATTACCTACATTACACTTGTGCCTGTGCTTGTGTTTGTGCGCCAGTGTGAATCGGCCTTTAGTATATATATATATATGTTCTAATGTTGCATAATGATGTTGCGGCAATATGTCTGGGCTTATTCTAGGGAATGTTTCTTGGGGGGGCCGTCGGGGGGGGCGAGTTATTCTTGGCGGGGGGGGGGAATTTTTCAAAATTTTTCTAAAAACATGCTAAAAATAGCGCTATTTTTATAGTAATCGCCAAAAAGTTCATATTTAGTGGCATAAATCGACTACAAAATCTCTTAAATTTTTGAAAATTGGGCCTTCTGAGCGATTTTTTATGGCAAAAGTTGGTACCAAAAGAGGCACGCACTTTTTTGGGGGGGCGATTTTTTGGGTGGGGACGATTTTTGGGGGGGAAGGGTGTTTATGGGGGCCCACCACCCTCCCCCCCCCCCACTAGAATAAGCCCAGATATGTTGAAGTTGAAATTGAAGTTGAAGTTAAAACTTTGGGGGGACTTCCTTGCTCTGATAACAAAATTTGAAGACTGGACTCCGCTACCGGTTTATATAATTCTTTGCTGAATAGTGTTGAATTTGTATAAATATTTTAAAAATCACCAAACCGTTCTTTTTTCAGAGGGGTGGGACTGGGGAGGGGGAGTTTTTTGCAAAAAAATAGCCAAAACAGTTTTTGGCATATTTTTCATTGGGAACCCAAAAAATTATCAGACGAAGACAGAAACGTATATATACTGAAAATTGCTCGAAATCTCGGAAGGGGGCGATTTCAGGGAAAAGGTAATTTCGGGTGAAGGTCAATTTTTGAGTGGATCGCCCCTTTGCAAAAATACCGAGCGAAATACTACAAAGAGTCAACCTACGAGTTTAAAGAGTTTAATTGGATGTATATAAATCCAAACAATTGCTGCAAGACAACACCTTCGGCCACGCAATTTACATTCAAACAGAAAGCAACCTAAAGGTAGTGAGCAAAGCACAGCCATCGCTTTATAAGTGTAGAGCCAAGAGACAATGCTAATACGCAGCATTTTCTGCGAAAAAAGTGTCAGGAAAATAAACGCGAAAAACAATGCAACGGCGGACAGTAATTTATACGCAAGTATATATATACACTTAAGATTATTTCATGTATAAATATTCTTGGAACTGAAATGTGGGTATAAGATAAAACAATACCAAACAGAGCGAAGAACGATAAAAACATATAAATTTCAATGTACACGCTACAACCTATGTACCAACCTATATATACACATGAAGGATAATACGGCCGGGCTGAACTGACTAAACAAAGTACAGTTTGTGAAGGCAAACTCGAAGACAATTGCATACTTTCCTTCCTTATCAATTTTCGGTATTTCACAAAAATCAAGTCTTATCAGGAGATCACCAAATGGGTCCGATAAAGTAGTACAAACTGGTAGTTAAAGTCGCTATATACTAACTATATTTATATATAAACAATATTACATCCCGACTTATATTATATATTTGGTTTAAATTATTTCATTTATAAGTTAGGGCTAAGGGGTTTCACTAAGTAGTAGATTACATTAAACTTATTTTAACGTCTAGAATTTTACAGTTTCAATTTAAAGTTTCAGTTTAAAATAACAGTTTCACGAGCAGGTACAAATCAGACTGTATGGAACACAGTATATTGACTTATACATAGGAAGAGAATGTTCGAGAAGTCGAAGATCTAAAGTATATATATATAGTACCATTTATACAAAAATTTGTAAACATCATATGTCTAAGGTTTCCGGTTGATCAGAATACTTCAAAACATTTTAAAATTGAGAATACCAGGGAATCCAAACAAACAGGAGTAGGACTTCTAGCCCGGTGAAACACATTATATTTTTAGTGATCCTAGCTTACAAATTTCATCCCCGGTAGTTTGCCCGTCACATACCATTGCGCGATCATTCCAAGAGCCAACGTCATTGTTTCCACGGCGCCTATTGAAGGCCAACTTTTCCACAAACGCAGGAGATTTTGAACGACTGCGACCTGGTCGAAACTCAGCCATCTTCCAAGCACAATACTGTTTCGTAAAAAAATTTGTCCGTGAATTAAACCACACCAAGCAGGTAGATAGCGAGTTAACGAATTCTAAAATTTTAACACTTAAAACTATAAACATACCATGGCACTTTATCTAATCTATACATCAGATATTCCAAAAACAAAGCACAATAAATCAAAAATTCTAGATAAAAATGGTTAGCTAGAAAGAATTTTTAACAGAAACTTCCAGATCGGATCACATTTTATCCGAAAATACGAAGACAGCAATAACTCCTCTAACTTCTTGAAATATGCTTTCGGACTAGTGAAAATGTGCCAAACAATCTTTAGTTTGATTACTCGAATGGCGAGTTTGCAGCAGACTATGAACAATGGAGTCCCCCATCCCATCGAAACAAGTGAAATGGCGAACCATGAAATTAAAAGGGCAAAAAATCTCAAAAACAAAAGAAAAATCTACAAAATTCTTACTTACAACTCAAATACTGATTTGTCACACACAGCACAGACAGGACACACCTAAAACAGTTAACTAGGTGTTCCAAAAACATCCCAAATACACGCTCTGCACTCTACTGTGGCGCATTGTAAACCACTATTTTCCTGTACAATAAATGCAAGTACAAAAGCAAACGTCAATGGTGCAGTGAGAATCCAGAACGGTTCTATTAAACTGTGCCGACACCGCCCAAAGACTAAGTACAACAGAAACTGGATGAAGACGACATCATAAGGAAAGTAGGTGCGAGACAACTATTTTAAAATTCCACACAGCACATAATATATACTTAGTACTTACTGATCAGGCATAAGCGTACGTTTATTTTGTATACATACGTATGTATATATTCATGCGTTCAAACATAATAAACAAATGTACGTACACACTCACACATAAGGGACCTCACACGGCGTGATATACACACAAAATTAGTAATATTCAACACTGTTTCACTGTTTCAACAGTGCTACGTATGTAGTCTTCAATAAGCAGCTGCGCTGAACCTCAAAAACTGTACACAACTGACTAAAATTTACTGAATTTACAAAAAATGTCAACAAAATCACCAAACATTCGCGCGAGCTCTGAAGATCTTTCAAAATGGGATTCACCTTATCCTAAGAAAGATTATATAACTGGTTACCTTCGAAATATATAGGTATATACTTTAGTGCACTGTAGGATGTGGCTAAAGGAAAGAAGATTAAATTAATTTCGAATAGAACCTCAGAGATGGCCGGACAAGGGACGAGGCGGACAGGAATGGAGCTTTGGCATCTGCTCCCCCCACCCCCAGCCACAACCTTTGATTATATTGACCAGTAACTTTAGAATTTTAGTGTGTACGCGAACTCTGGCATAATCTGATGTGACGATGCCTCTGTTGGCAAAGCGTTCGCCTCGACGGTTGCCATTCCCCCAGAAGGTCTGAATTTTTCGGACCCTTACTGATACATGACTTTCTTCTTTCTTTCATATTTGAAAGAGGAAACGCTGGGACTGTGCAGGTGAATTTAAAAATGCTAAAAATTATATTGTTTAAGTTTGTGCGGGGGCAACACTTGAAAACCGCATATCGGGATTTCTTGGGTTGGCGAGCACGAATCTGAAATTTGTTTTCGATTCAGGCTATCTTCAGCTCAGTGTCAGCTAAAGTTGTAAACTTAAAAGTCAAGCTTACGTAATCCAAATATATATAGATTTCAGGTTCGTGTTACTTATTTACGCATATACTTGACTTTTACTTGATTTGATCACTAAAACAGACTTGAAACGCCAAATTACGAATGTGTAACTACGCAAAACCCCACAATTAGATTAGAATGAATATTTAAATATATAATAATGACAACATTGTTAATAGCCTACATTATTGCTAACAATATAACCAGTAGAATAATAATCAAGAATCCATTTTCACACCCACTTCATGAATGATGTCCGGCAAATCCACACTGTTTCGATTACTGTGTTTATTACAGGAAGCCAAACAAAATAATTTTTGTAACTGTATACCATAAGCCGATAACATTCAAGTTAGAACAGTCATATGATAAGCAGCGTCTGAAACAATTCTTAAAATACAGGTATCAGATACTGCTAAATGTTATGTTTAACCAAAATATAAAAATTTGGATCTAATTCAGATTTTAAACTGAATGTCGTTGTTGCTCCTGTAGCTATTGTTTGTTATTCAGGTGGAAGCCAAATAGACAAAACTGCCAGATAGCCATCTGGCGCAAAATTCTTGCCAGATAATTATAGCAAGCTTAACAAAAAAAAATCAAAATTCGGTTTTTTGGCTGGAACTTTCGCAAAACTAAACCAAATCGATTAGTTTGAGAACCCATGGATAGGTCTTGGGTTAAGCTTTAAAACCACCCCAGTTTCATTTCTCTACCACCTACCAGTAAGTTGCAGTAGACGAAAATGTGTGATTTTTTTTTGTTAAAGGTTTAACAAAAAAAAATCACCCGTTAACAAAAAAAAATCAGTGGCGGATCGGATCCCAGAGAGCAGCTAGCAACTTTTTCTCATCAGTTTTGGATAGAGCGCACTAAATAACGTATTTAGAACCCAAAACCGCTAACCTAGTGCTCCAACTAGGGCAACTGACCCCGCCGAAGTCTTAGTGGTCACTGATGGCCCCGACAGCGTCCAGTATGAAGTCTGGTGGCTCTAAAGTGCCGTTTTAAAGGCTAAAACGTTGTTTTTTCGTGTTTGTGAGGGATTATAACCTATTTCCAGGCATTTTGGCAGAGAAACTCAGAACTTCATATTTTGGTGGGGTATGACCCACGGTCACGTGACCCCTGCCGGACCCGTCCGGACCCTCCAGGTACCAACTGGACAGTCAGAAGTGGCTATAAACATGTCCTAGGGGGTTTTCCAGGGCGCTGAATTCAAATCTGGCATTAGTTTTTCGGTAACTATGGCCTAATACTGACTTCTGGGATCACGTTTACCGTCGGACGGTTCAGGCCCGGCTGGTTACCAGGTTGGACTACCAGAAGTGCCAGGCAACCTCAAAAACAACGTATATAAGGGTTTTCGAGGTCGCTGAGCTCGAATTTGACGTTAGTTTTGCTCTAGCTGTTGTTCTGACTTCAGTAACAAAACATAAAAATGATTTTTTATTTGTTAAAATTTTAACAAAAAAAAATCACCCACCCCAGGACGGCACAGAGGTCCAACTGGTAACTTCTATATATGTATCGATAGCCCACAGTCAGGACATGTCACATGCACAATATGGGTTGCCTAGGGTTTTCCCTTAGTAAATAGCAGCCGAAATTCGAACTTCGGTCATGAACGTTTTTGAGGTCACTTTTGGGTACCCTCACTTAAAGTTCTGCCCTGAACGCATGGAGAGGGCTTAGGGGCTCAAACTTACAGGCTGTAATGTCGAGATGTGTGGCTATCACCATGCAAAAATTTGGGTCTCTGCGACTTTCCTGTGAGTCAGGGTGGGGTGATTTTTTTTTTGTTAAAATTTCGGGTGATTTTTTTTTGTTAAGCTTGCTATACATATTTATTTGGTATGCCCGACAGCAAAATGTGATTAGAAAGTCTTTCATTATCTAACACACCAGATAGTTATCGTGCATAAATTTCAATTTATGTTCTAAATTTTACGTTCAAATGTTGCGTCAGCCGCCGGTCCATATGATCCATTTTAAGTTATAATCAACTGCTTGTGCTTTAGATTCCGTATTCAATAAGCGTAAGTACAAATGAAAATTTTAAAAATAGTTTATTTTTAGTCAGATAATTAATTTAAATCTTCACAATTGTTAATTCTCATTGAATAACATACGTATGTATATATATCTGTTAATTTTTACACTTCCTATTGTTTTCATGTGATTACATTTTTCTATCCGGCAAAATTTGAAGGCATTTGGCACCTGGCAATCTTACAGTCTGCCAGATAGACAAATGCCTAAAAATTTATGCCAGATAACTAACTATAACTATCTGGCATGCCAGATAGTCAAATAAAGATTTTCTAATCACATTTTGCTATCTGGGGTGACAGATCTCGTCTGGAAAAAATTTATGCCATATATATATATATATATATACATACAAGTAATAAAAATGCTCCTTCGGAGCATGAAAAAGTAATATGGGTGGTGGTGAGGTTGTAAAATCAAGATAGGACTAGTCTTAAAAATGCTTAATATGGGGGCTGGGTTCAAAAAAAGAAGAGGACTAGGTTGTGGGCGAATTAATATGGGCACAGCTTCGCCGAGCAACCCATATTCGCGGACAGAAAAAGTTATATATATGCATACGTAAGTGTTCAGTTTTAGTTACGGTGCGTAAATAATATACAACTATGATAAACGAGTTTTAGTGGAAGCAAGCATTTCTTTCGATAAACTCTTAATATTTACTGTGCATTTTAACCATTGATAAGAGAAGTCTATATTTCAACAATAATTTCAGGACTCTCTCCGACGATCTTCTATTTCTATTGAACCGTTAGCGTTACAATCATAGCCTTGGTTCTTTATAGTTGCTTGCCGTAGTCCAGCACAACCAAATTACTATATAGTTTACGTATATATAAGCAAGCAACTTGCAGCGATTGTTTAACTGCTGGAATTGTTACTATTGACTGACAATAATGGCATTGTATATGACAATCGTCATGGCGAAGCGTGAAAGCCCGCGAATATGGGTTGCTCGGAGAAGCTGTGCCCATATTAATTCGCCCACAACCTGGTCCTCTTCTTTTTTGAACCCAGCCCCCATATTAAGCATTTTTAAGACTAGTCTCAATTGATTTTACAACCTCACCACCACCCATATTACTTTTTCATGCTCCGGAGGAGCATTTTTATTACTTGTATATATATATATATATATATATATATGGCATAAATTTTTTCCAGACGAGATCTGTCACCCCAGATAGCAAAATGTGATTAGAAAATCTTTATTTGACTATCTGGCATGCCAGATAGTTATAGTTAGTTATCTGGCATAAATTTTTAGGCATTTATCTATCTGGCAGACTGTAAGATTGCCAGGTGCCAAGTAATTAAAATGCTCCTCCGGAGCATGAAAAAGTAATATGGGTGGGGGTGAGGTTGTAAAATCAAGAGAGGACTAGTCTTAAAAATGCTTAATATGGGGGCTAGGTTCAAAAAAAGAAGAGGACTAGGTTGTGAGCGAATTAATATAGGCACAGCTTCGCCGAGCAACCCATATTCGCGGACTGAAAAAGTTATATACATACGTATTACATATGTATATGTATATATATATACATATATATATATATATATATATATACATACCAGTGTTCAGTTTTAGTTACGGTGCCTAAATAATATACAACTATGATAAACGAGCTTTAGTGGAAGCAAACATTTCTTTTGATAAACTCTTAATATTTACTGTGCATTTTAACCATTGATAAGAAAACTCTATATTTCAACAATTATTTCAGGACTCTCTCCGATGATCTTCTATTTCTATTGCACTCTTAAAAAGACTCCTGTAGAAATTACAGGAATTCTTGTAGTTCTCTACAAAAGTGCTCCTGTGCGGTCAGTCACTAGCGGAGCTTCCTGTATTTTCCACAAAAGTAACTTTTGTATTTTTTACCGGTCTCTGGAATAGTAAAAATTACAGGAGTTTCCTGTAGAAAATACTAGGCAAACCTGTAGTTTTTATTACAGGAATTTCCTGTAGAAAATACTAAAGAAACCTGTAGTTTTGTTCGACTTTTTTACAATCCTATATCAGATACCAAACCTGTATTTTTTACAAGACAAAACCTGTAAATTTTACTAGAGCGACCTGTTATTTCAGAAGGGAGGGGGCAGGTGTGGGGGGCGGCCGCTCCCAAAAAAATTTTCGGCAGGGAGCGGCCGTTACAAAAAATCACCACTGGGTGTTGGAGGACTGAAAATTTGAAAAAATTCAAAAATTTCAGTCTTCAAAAATTATGACCACTGTCGCCCTTATATACAAAATTTGCGTTATCAGCGTATCGAGTACTTTCCTGTGAGCAAACCTGCAAACCAGTGAAAACTACAGGTTTGATTAGTACTGAATACTGGTCTAACTTGTAATCCATTCTACCAAAGTACGTATGTCCGGTAAAAACTACCAACGATGACCTGTAGAAATTACAAGATCCAACCTGTATTTTCTACAAAAGCTTTTGTACTTATCATCTACAAAAGTGATTCCTGTAGTTTCTACAGGAACATTTCTATGAGTGTGAACCGTTAGCGTTACAATCATAGCCTTGGTTCTTTCTAGTTGCTTGCCGTAGTCCAGCACAACCAAATTACTACAAGTTTACGTATATATAAGCAAGCAACTTGCAGCGATTGTTTAACTGCTGGAATTGTTATTATTGACTGACAATAATGGCATTGTATATGACAATAACAATGACGAAGCGTGAAAGCCCGCGAATATGGGTTGCTCGGCGAAGCTGTGCCCATATTAATTCGCCCACAACCTAGTCCTCTTCTTTTTTTGAACCTAGCCCCCATATTAAGCATTTTTAAGACTAGTCCTCTCTTGATTTTACAACCTCACCACCACCCATATTACTTTTTTATGCTCCGGAGGAGCATTTTTATTACTTGTCCTTCTGTCATTTTAAAGGATCCCTTTCCAGCAATGCGGCAATGGATACAAGGAGCTTGAACAGTGCCGTAGGTAGAGCAGAAAAGTGATTATATAAATATATAGTACCACTGAATTCTCACCTCCGCCCCAAGCTTTGGCCGCTGCAACCTCTGTTTGTGGGTGGTATAAGGAGAAAACTTTTTCGCCTCGCCAAAGACTTCGACAGTATGCCCATCGTGTTCAGCGACACGGATTTACTATATGGGTACCGCCAGAGGGCCGAAAACCGCGTTTTAAGGGGTTTGACCAGTGGTCAGTAGGCCCCGAGACCATAGTGACCACTGGTCACTTCCCTCCATTTCGGCAATATGCCCGTTGAAACGAGCGTAGTCGATTTACTATATGTGACCCCAACCAAAACGCCGAAAAACGCCGTTTTAAGGGGTTTGACCACTGGTCAATAGGCCCTATAGACCGTAGTGACCACTGGTCACTTCCTTCGGTTTCGGCAATATGCCCAATGAAACGAGCGTAGTCGATTTACTATATATGCCCCGAACCAAAACGCTGAAAAATGCTGTTTATAGTGAGTTTTCCCTACTTTGACCCTGGGAGAGGAACCACGGGAGCCATGCTGACCAGTGGACACTTCGGGCGGAATCGGCAGTATGCTCATCGTTTTCAGCGACCCCGATTTACTATATCTGCGTACCACCCCAGGGCCGAAAAACGCCATTTTTAGTGACTTTTAGGCCATTTCTAGTAAAAGTGGGACTCGTGTTCAGCGACACGGATTTACTATATGGGTACCGCCAGAGGGCCGAAAACCGCGTTTTAGGGGGTTTGACCAGTGGTCAGTAGGCCCCGAGACCATAGTTACCACTGGTCACTTCCCTCCATTTCGGCAATATGCCCGTTGAAACGAGCGTAGTCGATTTACTATATGTGACCCCAACCAAAACGCCGAAAAACGCCGTTTTAAGGGGTTTGACCACTGGTCAATAGGCCCCATAGACCGTAGTGACCACTGGTCACTTCCCTCGATTTCGGCAATATGCCCATTGAAACGAGCGTAGTCGATTTACTATATATATGTGCCCCCAACCAAAACGCCGAAAAACGCCGTTTTAAGGGGTTTGACCAGTGGTCAATAGGCCCCATAAACCGTAGTGACCACTGGTCCGTTCCCTCCATTTCGGCAATATGCCCGTTGAAACGAGCGTAGTCGATTTACTATATGTGACCCCAACCAAAACGCCGAAAAACGCCGTTTTAAGGGGTTTGACCACGGGTAAATAGGCCCAATAGACCGTAGTGACCACAGGTCACTTCTCTCGATTTCGGCAATATGCCCATTGAAACGAGCGTAGTCGATTTACTATATGTGCCCCCAACCAAAACGCCGAAAAACGCCGTTTTAATGGGTTTGACCACTGGTCAATAGGCCAATAGACCGTAGTGACCACTGGTCACTTCCCTCGATTTCGGCAATATGTCCATTCAAACGAGCGTAGTCGATTTACTATATATGCCCCCAACCAAAACGCCGAAAAACGCTGTTCTAAGGGGTTTGACCACTGGTCAATAGGCCCTATAGACCGTAGTGACCACTGGTCACTTCCCTCGATTTCGGCAATATGCCCATTGAAACGATCGTAGTCGATTTACTATATATGCCCCCAACCAAAACGCCGAAAAACGCTGTTTTAAGGGGTTTGGCCACTGGTCAATAGGCCTATAGACCGTAGTGACCACTGGTCACTTCCCTCGATTTCGGCAATATGCCCATTGAAACGATCGTAGTCGATTTAATATATATGCCCCCAACCAAAACGCCGAAATGCGCTGTTTTAAGGGGTTCGACCACTGGTCAATAGGCCCTATAGACCGTAGTGACCACTGGTCACTTCCTTCGGTTTCGGCAATATGTCCAATGAAACGAGCGTAGTCGATTTACTATATATGCCCCGAACCAAAACGCTGAAAAATGCTGTTTATAGTGAGTTTTCCCTACTTTGACCCTGGAAGAGGAACCACGGGAGCCATGCTGACCAGTGGACACTTCGGGCGGAATCGGCAGTATGCTCATCGTTTTCAGCGACCCCGATTTACTATATCTGCGTACCACCCCAGGGCCGAAAAACGCCATTTTTAGTGACTTTTAGGCCATTTCTAGTAAAAGTGGGACTCGTGTTCAGCGACACGGATTTACTATATGGGTACCGCCAGAGGGCCGAAAACCGCGTTTTAGGGGGTTTGACCAGTGGTCAGTAGGCCCCGAGACCATAGTTACCACTGGTCACTTCCCTCCATTTCGGCAATATGCCCGTTGAAACGAGCGTAGTCGATTTACTATATGTGACCCCAACCAAAACGCCGAAAAACGCCGTTTTAAGGGGTTTGACCACTGGTCAATAGGCCCCATAGACCGTAGTGACCACTGGTCACTTCCCTCGATTTCGGCAATATGCCCATTGAAACGAGCGTAGTCGATTTACTATATGTGCCCCCAACCAAAACGCCGAAAAACGCCGTTTTAAGGGGTTTGACCAGTGGTCAATAGGCCCCATAGACCGTAGTGACCACTGGTCCGTTCCCTCCATTTCGGCAATATGCCCGTTGAAACGAGCGTAGTCGATTTACTATATGTGACCCGAACCAAAACGCCGAAAAACGCCGTTTTAAGGGGTTTGACCACGGGTAAATAGGCCCAATAGACCGTAGTGACCACAGGTCACTTCCCTCGATTTCGGCAATATGCCCATTGAAACGAGCGTAGTCGATTTACTATATGTGCCCCCAACCAAAACGCCGAAAAACGCCGTTTTAATGGGTTTGACCACTGGTCAATAGGCCCCATAGACCGTAGTGACCACTGGTCACTTCCCTCGATTTCGGCAATCTGCCCATTGAAACGAGCGTAGGCGATTTACTATATGTGCCCCAAACCAAAACGCCGAAAAACGCCGTTTTAAGGGGTTTGACCACTGGTCAATAGGTCCCATAGACCGTAGGTCGACCCATAGACCACTGGTCACTTCCCTCGATTTCGGCAATATGCCCATTGAAACGAGCGTAGTCGATTTACTAGATATGCCCCCAACCAACACGCCGAAAAACGCTGTTCTAAGGGGTTTGACCACTGGTCAATAGGCCCATAGACCGTAGTGACCACTGGTCACTTCCCTCGATTTCGGCAATATGTCCATTCAAACGAGCGTAGTCGATTTACTATATATGCCCCCAACCAAAACGCCGAAAAACGCTGTTCTAAGGGGTTTGACCACTGGTCAATAGGCCCTATAGACCGTAGTGACCACTGGTCACTTCCCTCGATTTCGGCAATATGCCCATTGAAACGATCGTAGTCGATTTACTATAACTGCCCCCAACCAAAACGCCGAAAAACGCTGTTTTAAGGGGTTTGGCCACTGGTCAATAGGCCCCATAGACCGTAGTGACCACTGGTCACTTCCCTCGATTTCGGCAATATGCCCATTGAAACGAGCGTAGTCGATTTACTAGATATGCCCCCAACCAACACGCCGAAAAACGCTGTTCTAAGGGGTTTGACCACTGGTCAATAGGCCCATAGACCGTAGTGACCACTGGTCACTTCCCTCGATTTCGGCAATATGTCCATTCAAACGAGCGTAGTCGATTTACTATATATGCCCCCAACCAAAACGCCGAAAAACGCTGTTCTAAGGGGTTTGACCACTGGTCAATAGGCCCTATAGACCGTAGTGACCACTGGTCACTTCCCTCGATTTCGGCAATATGCCCATTGAAACGATCGTAGTCGATTTACTATATATGCCCCCAACCAAAACGCCGAAAAACGCTGTTTTAAGGGGTTTGGTCACTGGTCAATAGGCCTATAGACCGTAGTGACCACTGGTCACTTCCCTCGATTTCGGCAATATGCCCATTGAAACGATCGTAGTCGATATACTATATATGCCCCCAACCAAAACGCCGAAATGCGCTGTTTTAAGGGGTTCGACCACTGGTCAATAGGCCCTATAGACCGTAGTGACCACTGGTCACTTCCTTCGGTTTCGGCAATATGTCCAATGAAACGAGCGTAGTCGATTTACTATATATGCCCCGAACCAAAACGCTGAAAAATGCTGTTTATAGTGAGTTTTCCCTACTTTGACCCTGGGCGAGGAACCACGGGAGCCATGCTGACCAGTGGTCACTTCGGGCGGAATCGGCAGTATGCTCATCGTTTTCAGCGACCCCGATTTACTATATCTGCGTACCACCCCAGGGCCGAAAAACGCCATTTTTAGTGACTTTTAGGCCATTTCTAGTAAAAGTGGGACTCGTGTTCAGCGACACGGATTTACTATATGGGTACCGCCAGAGGGCCGAAAACCGCGTTTTAGGGGGTTTGACCACTGGTCAATAGGTCCCATAGACCGTAGGTCGACCCATAGACCACTGGTCACTTCCCTCGATTTCGGCGATATGCCCATTGAAACGAGCGTAGTCGATTTACTATAAATGCCCCCGACCAAGACGCCGAAAAACGCCATTTTTAGTAACTTTTAAGCCATTTCTTGTAAAAGTGGGACTTAGAAACTTTTCGCCAAAACAGGTGAAATAATGCAAAGTTTGGGCCTATCTCCTGAAAGCTACAGAGCGAAATTAAAAAATCCCCCTCGTTACATTCCGCGCATAGTCCGAAATATTCAAATAAAACAAACCAAACCGATCTAGCTGCTAACCTGTGAAAAAAGTTGATCACAACCGAAGTGCCAAAATAGCGAAAGTCCGACTTTGGGGCCTTGGCACAGAGCCAAAATTGGCAGTGTGCCAAAATGACCAAAAAAGGTTGCATGGGAGGACCCTGCCTACCAACATATAAAAATAGTATAGGACCAAAATGCCCATATCGTGCCAACAGTGCGCTGACATAAGCACTTCCGAAAAGCGTTATTAACCGAGAAAAAAATTTTTACCCCTCCCGGACCTCTAATTAGCTGGCACCAGGCCAACACTGTCTCCTGGGGGCCGCGCAGACGCCTTTATACCCATATTAGGTAGGGGCGCTTTCGCGCCCCTACATAATATATATATATATATATATATATATATATATATATATATATATATATATATACATATGTATATAGGCAACCCAGTCATTGTCAATTTCAAACTTGCAAGATAATTTTTAGAATTACACAAAAACATCTTGAAATCAAGAAGTGCACTTTTGACCATTGCACTTAGGACCAGGGGCGTATTCAGGAAGGGGGAAGTCCAGACTTCCTTTTTCAGAAATGTTTTGAGTTTTTAGCTATTTTTTGGCCCAAATGAAAAATTAGGTCCGCAGCCTCCCTCCTCCCTTTTCGGGTTGGACCAACTCCTTCATAAAATCCTGGATACGCTTCTGCTTAGGACACACGTAATAACTAGAAAATACAAAAGCAGGGAAGCAGCAATAAGACACAGAGAATCCTTTGACTTGACGCTCATACCAATTATACTAGCAGAACACCCACTTTGTCTTGGCTGGCTCCACCAGTTTTAAACCGCAGGAGTTTATCTCAAAATTAATCAACATAAAGCTAAACTTATACCAAAAATGCACACGAATGTTAAATTAAAGACCAGAGTAGAATAGCGGGATACCGGTCGAGGTGAAAAGTGATGACGTAATCAATCAAGAAAACGAAAAGCTGAATCATAGAAGCCTGGCTTACTTCAAGGCCAAAATTTATTGGGGGGGGGCCCTCGATGAAGCTCCTCCATCGATGGGGGAGGGGCTCACCTCTAAAATGGGAGAGGGCATATTCTTTGACAAATTTTTAGGTTTCTTGTGTAACAAACTGCAAGACTCGCTAAAAAATAACTAATTTAGTGTTTTTAAGCTAAAACAGAGAACATTTTGTTAAAAAACCGGCGAAGCCGGAAAATTTTTTGAAAATTCAGGGTAAAAAGGTTAAATTTGGCAATTTTCAGGAGTATGGGGGGAGGTCAGAATTTCTGGGGGTGTTTTTTATGGGGGGGACCTTCCCCCCCCCTCCAGTAGAAGTAAGCCAGGAAGCCCTATATATATATTTACTTAGGTTCTTAAAACATATATATGAATGAGCATAAATCTGAAAAGCTGAGCTCGTTAGCTTTTTCACTATGTTAAAACCTAACAAAAGTATTTTTGACAAAAGCAAACTCCAATCAAATATATAAATGAAAAATCATGAATATTCGATACGCAATTCAATTCAATTAAAAAGCAAACTGTGTACGTATATATGTACTCTTCGAACTCTCGTTCTTTATATGCAAGCATTATCACTCTATCCAAATTTAAAAATCTGTCTCGTATGAGCAGAAACAGCAAAAAAAACCGGTCCAGCTAGAGAGACGATCAAAGAAACATAGGTATATATATGTAGGATTTTACATTTGTGTGTTAATTGGGTAAAAATGACAAAAATGTATATTACAGAACTAGCGACGGCAAAGCTTACATCATAGAAACCATGCCAACTCATGCACATAGCAGTATAGCTGTAAAAAGTTTTCTATGGATTTGAACGTATACGCACATCGGATGTGTATATATGTCTGTCTATAGGTAAAAAGGACAAATAAAAGAAAATTGCCAAATATAATTCATTACATGTAGTGAGCCAACAACACGAGAAAAGCAATTCACTCGGGAACCCCAGATCTGGGCAGACAGTGAGGGAGGCTAGTTAGTGTTATCAGGGATGTGTTATGGGGTGGCGAGGGGAGAAGGTGATGGAGAACCCATGCTGTGTTAAGATGCTTATGCCGATTCACAGCCTCTCGAGTGTCGCAAGTCGCAAGTCGTATGTCGCATGACACCCTGCCACCTTAACATTTATATATATAAATATGCAGTGGAAGGGAAACCCAGTGCTACGCACTAATATGGAAACGTAAATTCGCCAATACAGAAGTTGCTCATGTACTAGCCACTAGCCAGCCACCACTGACAGCAACAGTTAGTACCTAATTAATACAAGGCCTAATAATAACCAGAAATTTAACTGAATATATATATATATACGTACATAAATAAGTCAAGTCTCTTAAAAATATATATCAGGAACAAGGATGGTCTGGAGAAGAACATTCAAACTGAACCAAATAGCTACCTAGAAAACAAGATTGTGTGAGCGCTTCTATCATAATAGCACTTTTGTTTGTAAGCATGACAGTACAAACACAGTCACAATAGTTTAGTCACTACATAACGATCATCTGGGAAAGGAAAGTTAGACAGTATATCCACTACACAGGCAGTCACGTATTGTACGCATATATGTATATAAGTACGTACGAGTTATGGCGTTAACGAGTTGCGTAAGCATTTACACACACACACACAAATGTAAATACTACACAGGTAACAAAAATGCTCCGCAGCATAGAGCCTGCTCGTTTCCCGCATGTTTTTTGCAGTTTCACCGGTGCGCGATGACCGCAGACTAAGTTTACATTTTAGGTTGCTACCTTTACTGAGAGCACCTAGAGAGATGGGTCTGACACGCCAAAAATCGATAAATAATTTTGGGTTTTCTTTAGGGAGGCGCCCCTACTTTTTGGCCCTCCCCCCCACTCGTTCCCCACCCCACTCACTATAAGGCAGGGATGGGCGAGGAAAAAAGGACTGGAAAAAGGTTTTCCATTTTTTCCGGTGGGGTGGAAAAAATTGAAAAATATTCCTAGTATTATTTTAACGATTTATACAGCAAAATAGGCTTTCTAGTAATTTTCCTGCGATTTAGCACTATTTACCACCCTTTCCGTGGGGGGAAGTACGTAGGTAGGGGTATGTTAAATCTGACGAAATTGTATTTGGGGTTTTTTAGAAGCATCGAAAAAAAGGAAAAAATCGGTACATCTGGAAAGCTAATTAATTAACTCAAAACAGTAGGAGACAATCAAAAACAGTGTTAAATGAGGTAATAAGGCGATACTCATGAACCTGAGCTAATTCTGGAATTTAAGATTTTTTGCCATGGAATGTATGTTTTTATGGCTGAGTAACTCACGTAAAGTTAACAATTCCATGCATAACAGTGGAGTGTTCAATCAAAAACTGTTAAAAAATCTGGAATTGTTTACTTCAC
>JASAND010005268.1:0-27226 GCA_030248195.1 Trissonchulus latispiculum
CATTTTGCCACTTTGGGGCTGACTTTGGGGAACCCAGAAAGAAGAAAAGAAAGAAAGAAAAGTTTACTTCCGAAAGAACATTGACGACGGACAATCATCAGTCACAATAGAAATAAAACTACAACATACATAGAAATAACGTATAAACTAAAACAGCAGAGAAAAGACGGCAATCCAAAGTACACAACAAACTAGGCAAGTATGAGTGTAGAAAAATTACCGGTCACGAATGTAGTTATACAGACGTAAATAGTTAGACAACAAAGGTTTACAATCGGCAATCCTTTTTTAAAAGTTTCTACATCTGGGCTACCCACGACAGTACTAGGAAGTGCATTCCATGGTTCAACGGCTCTGTTACTAAAATAAAATTTGCGCAAATTTAAATTTCATTTAGCTTATCGAATTTTAAATATATGGCCTCTAGTGTCATATCTGCTAGTAAAGAAACAAAACAAATCAGTAGAAGCAATTACAGTAAAACCATAAATAATTAATATATACCAGTACAAGGTCAACAATTACCCTACGCATTTCTAGCGAGTCTAACTTCAGAATATGACAACAATCACTGTAAGATATATCACCAAAACCAAAACTGCGCAAAACTTCATCTGTACCTTCTCTATGGCCTCAATATCTCTTTTCAGATAAGGATTCCATGTTTCAGAAGCATAAGAAAGAATTTGCAAAACGTAAGATTTATACAATTGGACCCTAACAGATATATCATTCGTAACAAAATTTTGCTTAATAAGAAATAAAGTACGACGAGCTTTAGCTGTAATCGAATCTACATGCTCAGGCACGCACAGACGGGAGTTGATATAGACTCCAAGGTCATTGTAACCATCAATCTCCAAAGCCGTAGATAGATTAAAACCCAAATGAGTATTGTTACGTCCCAAATGGAGTACAACTGTTTTATGAATAGCTACCGTTAGCTGCCACTCGTTAACCGGAGAATTGGCTCAAACGCAGGTACTCTAGAAGGAAAATTAGGTATTACAGGTATTTTTTGGTCGGAAATTAATCTGGATGACGGTATTTTAGTTCTGAGAAAATTGTAGTTATTATTGTGTTTTTTTGTCATAGCTTGCATAATGTGCTTTTGTAAATTTTTGAGAAAGTTTAAATTTTGAATAAAAATTCAACACATTTTCAACTCACAGAACGAAGAAAGATTTCAGTTTAATTTTGCGCTAATTACTATTTTATTATCACTAAAAATAAAAACTTAAATTGAAACTGAGATTTCATCCATGGCTGTTAACATTGACTATGTTTTGAGACTGTACGTTAACTTTGTTGAATTTATTAATTTTAGGTTCAATATTTGTACTTTGTTTGTATTTCAGGCTCAAGGAACCAATTTTGGGAAAAAATCAGCCAGAATTTTGACAAATTTTGCGTTTTTCAATTTTTTCAAATTGGATATTATTTTTGCAGAACCAGTACACCCCCAGGAAAGGCTCCTCCCCCTAAGCTCAACACTTTCTCATTACCTATTTAATGTAATATTAAAGTCCTAGATTTCATAATAATTGAAACTTTTAAATTGCGACAAGTCCCTGTTTCATTTTGGCAAATGCAGGAGGGCCCAATCCCGCAGTTTCCACGGGCTGTCATCCATTGGGTTGCTATCCGGCGGCAAATTGGCAGATTAGCCGCCGGGTAGGTCAGCTATACATAGTTAGTCATCTAGCGGCAGAAGGGGATGACTGCCGCCAGGTGATGATCTCAGGTCATCTGGCGGCGAAGCCAAGCAAAATGGCTTCCGCCAGGTAGGCGTTCCAAATAAATTAAAATCGGCCAGTGCCGGCTATATAAATAGAGTAAATGCCGCCCGTTAAAGCGGCATGCGGTGGAAATCCATCAAAATTGGCCAGCATAATAAATTGGCCACCTAAAATAGAAAAAAGAATATATTTTAAAAACTTTAGTTATGGAAACGAAAAAATGTATTATATAATGTCAAAAATCTGCATTTTCTAAGGAAAATGCAGAAAGACCCAAAAATAGAAAATTGCAAATTCTGCATTTTTCAAAGGGAAAACTGCAGGAAAACCCTTTCTAAACACTGGAAAAAGCCAGTCAATCGACTGCACTTGAGCTCAAGCTTTTGAATACTGGCAACGATAAAATTGCGTCACTCTTTGTATCGCTTCGCTGAGCACTCTAGAAATCGATAGATTAGCTCAGCCAAAAATTCACACACACTTTTGTTGCAAAGGCTGCCAAAACAGGAAACGCAAGCCGCCTAGACAGACTTCAAAGGAAGCCACTTTGGCTCAGTAACAGACCATTTGACCCGAATTGAAACGCGATTCAATCCCAACAGCAGCCAAAAATTTTATCTTTTCAACTTTTTGGCCGTTGTTGGGATTGGGACGCTAAATTCAAAGAACTTTACCATCCTTTTTGAAAACAGAAATAAAAAAGGGTTTTTGGGTAAATTATAGCGAAAAGTAAGAAGAACTAAAAGCAAAATTTGGACCAGAAGAGAACAATAAAATCAGCAGAAATTTGAAATGAGTTTCAGTGAAATTGAGATTTCTTTCTTGTACACTGTTCTGTATTGAAAGTTACTTTTGTATGTTTCAGGTCTGCTAGGATTTAGTTAACGGTGGGTTGGTTTTTAAGTAAGATTTGAAATTAGAAATAAAAGACTTTTCCTTAATTTCTAAAGTTAGTTTCCAAGAGTACCAAAACAGTTTGAAATTTGACAATTAATTGTTAGCTTTCTTAAATGTGAAAGTATATGATTGTTTGTGTGTTGATGAACTGCATTTGTGGTAACTTGTTCTTCAATATTTCAGATAATTCAAAGGGAAAGAAGAGAAGAAAGACTTGGAGCACTTTTGGTTCACCTTCAAAATCAATGTTCAAATTTCTGCAGCCATACAGAGCACCATAAAAATAGAATAAACGTTCTCAAAAATATATATCAACTGATCTAATTGTTTAATCAAAAACAAGCACAGGATGAAATGTCAACATCTAGTTGGAAATTTTAAACTATTAGTACGCCGGCAGTTGCAAAGAAATTAGCAAGCAAGATATAATCCAGCAATCTTTTCAACTGAATTGAAGCTTCTAAAATCGTAGACTGTTTTTACGCGGCAATATACGTCAACTGGCAAGCAGAATTTTGATGCAAAGCTTTTTTAGACCCTGCAGGGTATCAAATTACACAGCAAAAGATTTTCTCTAAAAAAGAGAGGGTCTTTTTGAAAACATTGAAATTGCACGAATATATGCACCTTTTTGCAATAGCAGTTAAAATAGGGGAAATTGTCGGCGCCTTTCAAGAGGCGGTGGCCGAGTGGTAGTGACATCCGTCTTTCACGAGAACAGTCCGGGATCAGATCCCTAGACAAATCAAGTCTTTCTTTCTTCCTTTCTTTTGAGTTGTTTAATGTGTTGATTTTTGATTAGAATTCTGTGATTTGGATGAAATGCAGTAGTTTATTTAACTTAATTATGGTTATTTAATTAATATGCTCGCTTAATAATGTTCTCTGTTTCAGTATTTATGATTTCCTGAATGAACTAAGCCGAAGAAAATATAACTAAAATTATATAAAAATTTGCATCCATTGGTTGTTTAAGTTTATATTTGTCTCTGTACTTCTGTGTACTGAATTCTGGTTTAATTGTAATGTAGTTATGAGTATGAAATTTGTTATGTAATGTACTGTGCTGGCTTTGTATTCATACTTTCTCTTATGCTATTGTTAAATTGTAACTGTCTACTCCGTCGAAATTGAAGAGGGCATCCTCCCATCTGTCCCCTTTTCTAGACGCATGTAGGTCAATAGGAATTTAACGGTTCGTCTTGTACTGCCGTAAACTTGTAAGCAAAACTACAGGATTCTTAAGATTTACTACAGGAAGCTCTTCTAATTTTAGGGCTAGAATGGATATAAAGTCAACTGTTAGATACTGTGGAACTAAAAGCATTGCTTAAAAGTATTTGATTTCTGAAGATTAGAACAATCACTTTAATCACAATCAACAATCAGTAATCTAACTTGCGAAGGCGTCGGATGGCTGCGAAGGATTCTCCAAAATCGAATCTAATAATATGACACATAATGTGTGTACAAAATCTGTAAGGCTCCAGTGAACTCAATATACGTCGTAACCACATAAAACCATATTATTTTCGGAATCCTTGCAGCGAAACGAACATTTTTATGAAATTTAAAATTTTTTAAAATTTCAAAAATTTTAAAATCCATCGAGTTTATCGTAGAATTTTTAGGACCATTCAAGCTATTCAGCTCATTCACTTCGAAAAGTTTGCCCGTCCGAAGACTCATCAATTGACATAAGAACGAAAAAACAGGTTGAGAAATACTTATTTTATTCCAAAATTTCTGTTTTTTCCATTTCCTTTGATGTTTGCCGCTTTTTGCAACTTTGACTGGTTATTACGCACAGACTCGCTCAACGGAAAATTTTTTTTCGATTAGATTTTCAGAAACCGCCTAGGCGCCCGCTTTCACCTGATATATGTGGTTTTTCAAATTTTTTAATGTCGAAGTTGTTTGAAAAATACCACTTTTTGACCAAAAATTTCGGCAAAGCAGATTTTTAACAAAAGTGGAGTAAAAATAACAAAATCATAAAGTTCAAGCTCGAGCCGAATCCAACGTTCGCAATCTTTTGTTGCTACGACTTATAGTTGCGCCAGCAATGAATTTTTAAACAATATCCTTATTTCAGCTGGTTTTGCTGGTTTACTCTTCGTCGCCATGATTTGACTGCAGCAGTGTAAACAGCCAAAAAACCAGCTGAAATAAAGGATATTCTTTGAAATTTCCTTGCTGGCGCAATATAAGTCGTAGCAACAAAGATTTAGATCGTTGGATTTAGCTCAGCTTGAATTTTATGATTTTGTTATTTTTACTCACTTTTGTTAAATCTGCTTTGCCGAAATTTTTGGTCAAAAAGTGGTATTTTCCAAAAAACTCGACTTTCAAAATTTGAAAAATCACATGTATCAGGTGAAGCGGGCGCCTAGGCGGTCCTGAAAATCGAATCGAAAAAGTTTTCCGTTGAGCGAGTCGCGAGTAATAACCAGTCAAAGTTGCAAAAAGCGGCAAACATCAAAGAAAATGGAAAAACGAAATTTTGGAATAAAATATTTATTTCTTAACCGATATTTTTCGTTCTTGTGTCAATCGATGTGTCTTCGGACGGGCAAATTTTTCGGAACGAATGAGCTGAATAGCTTGAATGTTCCGAAAAATTCCCCGATAAACCGATATTTTAAAATTTTTGAAATTTTAAAAAAATTTTAAATTTTATAAAAATGTTCGTTTCGCTGCAAAGGATTCCGAAACTGTATGGTTTTATGGGGTTACGACGTATATTTAGCTCACTGGAGGCCTTATAGATTTTGTACACACATTTTTGTGTCAGACTTTAGCTGGACTTCTACATCCTGGCCAAACTTCGGCGAAGAAATGGAAAGTGGTAAGAAATCAGATGCTCGAAAAATCATTCTGCAAGCTCCTGTCCAATAAATAGTAAATGCCGTATATACCAGTACCGGAAAATTTAAGTTTTAAGTATAAGTATTACGTTCAGTCAGACCAGACTACACTGTAATAGAAAAGGTAAAGCTTTCTTTGGATAAAAGCTCCATCGCCAGAAGCTCTGTTACATTATATAGTGTATACGTTGTCTGCACGGCACTAATGTTTTTAACAGTCCGGTTTATTCTCTCGGCTGATCGTCGCCAGAGGGCCTGTTCCAGGGTGGTGCGAACTCTTTCGCTATTTTCACTGTACTGCGCTATTTTCAGATACAGTAAATTATTGATTTGGTTCAACTGCCTGGCGGTTGGTCCGTGACAGCCGGTTAGCCGGTAGGAATCTTGTGTGGGGTGGCAGACAATCCGGACAACAGCACTAGTTGGCACTCGGCATGTATTCTGTTGTATTAAATCGAAAATGTGCAATTCAATCAAACTTCCATCACATGCAAATAACTGTTGCTACGTAATACTTTAACCTGATAGGGCACAAACATTGCATCAGAAAGTAAGCGCTGCAGAAACCAACAACACACTCAACAGTTCCAATCAGTGTAAATCTGCAGTTAATTACAGTATAACATTATATACATAACGTTATAACATAACAGTATATATAAGAAAAATGGATTTGCTCCAAAAAATGGAGACAAACTATTGCGAAAGGTGTCTGTTATTTTTCTGTTACAGGTCGAGGTCATTTCTGTCGTTTTTGGGGGTGGAAAAACGGTTGACAAATTTTGGTGGTCATGGGTTTAGTAGGAAAAGATCTGGCTGCACTCCGACGGGAAGCCAAGTCAGTTGTTTTTCTCTAAACGTTTTGCTCATTAAAATTAAGGAATTTAATTTACACAACACTGAACATGGACGCAGTGCACTCCGTAATGGGTGAACTTGCATGTTGAAGGTTCTACACATTGGATTCAAATTACTCTTTCAATTTATTCCATTGAAACTCATATGCATGTAGTTTAAAGCATTTGCACGAGAAGTCCGTTGGTTCGAGTCCTTATTGCGTAGCCCCCACTTTTCGGGCTCCCTTGCCTAACCCCTTGGTGGGGCCACATGCACATACTTGTAAAGTTGTTCAAGAAATGGTCCCGGATAATGTGCTTTGTTGTGATGTAGAAATTAGAAGTGTTTTTAAAGAGAAACATGGAGAAAAGGAAGAGAGCAGAAAGAGGAGAGCGAAAAGTATAGAAAAATTAAAAGTGTCAACATAATTTTTTTCACGTTGACGATCTCAGTTTGAATTCAGTTTGATCCATTCAGTTTTTAAAACTATGGGCAGTAACTGTTGCAGTAACAAAACAGCCAGCAGTTAAATGTCTTGCGCTTCGCCTCCCCAAAATTTTTGATTGTTGACCCATAACTTTAAAACATCGTTAATAAATACATATAAAAATTGAAATGAAATTGTCAAATGCCGGTCAAAACTGCAGTTTTCTTTGTTCTTCTTCTCTGCTTTGTCAGCTTGCAATGCACGATAATGTATGGTATGTAGTTAGTTGTAGCAAGAGTACATAATACTAAGAGTATGCCACTAGGCAAGCTCTATGTTATCAGAGCAAAAACTATGCTCTGCACGCTAACGGCCCACCTCCCCCCGCAAATCAGACCCTAGTGACCCCCCCTCAAATTAGTACCTAGTCGAAACGGGGGTACGCTCACTCGCTCTATGTTTATGTGCTTAAGCTCAAAAACACAAGCAGTGCGTGCGCGAATTTTTTGCCTGCTTTGAGCTTTAGAACACAAACATAGCGCACAAAATTATTTGTGTTGACGGGTCTAATTTGCGGGGGGAATAGGCCGTTAGCGGAGCATAGTTTTTGCTCTGATAACATAGAGCTTGCCTAGTGGCGCTATTATGTTCTCTTGGTTGTAGATAGTATTGAGAAGAAACGCCACTAAAAGGCTTCTCTTCTTGGCATGACGTAATGATTGCTTCGACCACAATACGCGAATATTCCCCGTTTGGAGGGGGGATAGCAAAAAGAGGTCCTCATTTGGCGGAAGGCACAGACAGGACCGTTAGGGACAGGTAGTTTGTTAGTTATCATTCCATTTTCCAGTTTCCATCACTCATAGTTTTGTATTAGATTTTTGGTGAAAGGAAACCAGGAACACAAAATTTCTAGCCTTGCTAAGCAAAATCTCTGGTTTGCGACAGGTTTTTGGTTTTCGGATTTGTGCAACTTTGCGTCCGCTAAATTTAAGCAGCGTCCCATTAAGCAATTTTGCGTCTAGTAAAGAATTATTGTTTTAGGGGATGTATGAAATGATGTTAAGGAGAAAAGAAAGAGACTAATGAAACGAAAGGAATAAAAAAAACAAAATTTTAAACTTAACAGAGTATGACAAGCGTCATACGCTATTTATTATCAAGAGTACATAATAACTCCATCACTTCAAAGAAATTCACACGCTATGCCTACGTTCTAAAGCTCGAAAACACAACTACTCAGTTGGTTCAATGTGCATCTGTTGCGAGCTTCAGCGCACAAGAATAGCGTGTGAATTTTTCTTTGAAGTGATGGTCTAATTTATGGGGGGGTCAGCTGTTATCGTGCAGATCATGTCCACAAGCCTAATAACTAAGAGCTTGACGCTTGTCACACCCTTAGATTATTATGTACTCTAGGTATTATCAGCTCGCTATCCGGGGCCAATGTTTGCAACGCTAATCGGGTTAAGTCCCAAAACTGGGTTAACACACAAAGATAACCCATTTGAACATACATTAACACGGGGTCGGATTCTGGGGGGGTCTATCCCGACCTTGGCGAGGGGTCTACCCCTGAAAAATCCAAAATTTTGGGGTCTGCCCCGAAATTAGTAAGAATTGCGAATTTTCTTGACCACAAATTAGTAAAAAATGGCAATTTTTAGCGGTTTTCAAGAAATTTTTTGAAAAAATAGCTAAACTTTGCTAAAAAATTAGCAATTTTTAACCCAAAAAATCGCTAAAGGGTCTACCCTTTTTTCCTTTCTGGACGAGAGGGTCTGCCCTTTTTCCTTTTGCTGAGGGGGGTCTACCCGTTTTTGTCGGTCTGGGGGAGTCTGCACCTCCCCATTCCCCCCACGTTATCTATGCATTTGAATATTCGGAACTTACTGCTTGCACCTTCGCATTCTACGTTGTACAAGCGGTCACCCGGGAAAAAGCGCACCCAGTTGGTGAGACGGGCAGGGATTGCATCTTTCATCATTGCTCGGTTGAGACCCAAGTGCCAGACCCTGTCAAAAGCCTGGAGAATAATTTTTCGTTTCCTTTCAATTCAATTCAATTCGATTTATTGAAAGTAAAGAAAATATAAGAAGGACGGAGAGATAAAGAAACACAAAGACAGATAATGTCTTAAACGCTGCAATAGACAATTCAATGCTGGAAGCTTCCACAACTGCAGTAGGTAAGTTAATTCAAGAAGATATAATTCTATTAGAAAGCAAATGTTGCTTACAGGTCAGGTTATATAAAGGTGTTCTGAATTTATAAACGTGGCCCTCTAATCTATCGGGATGCAAATGCGTATATCTATTAACTATTTTATATACTAAAACCAGATCTTTTAAGTCACAGCGAGATTTCAACAATCCTAGATTTAGTTCGCTTCATTGTCGGTCCATTTTTGGCCATTTCTCAAAAACTACTCGACGGATTCCGGAGATTTTTTCAGCATCGAAATTCACACTTCTGCTGAGAAAAGTTTTCTTGGTTTAGACTAAAACATTTAGAGCAGCAAGAAAACTCAATCTAAAGTTGCGAAATTTCGTGTTACAGTGCATTTGGCAGATTTTCTGACCGCTAAGACCTGCAAAATCAAATCCAAAAAAAACGTCCCTCCACCCATATATCCTTCATATAGTGTAAGTGTAAGTGTAACGTGTAGTATAGTGTAGTGTAGTGTAGTGTAGTGTAACTGTAACGTTGTCAGCGGTCAGTTAATTCAAGAAGGTATAATTCTATTAGAAAACAAATGTTACTATGTTACAGACTAAAACCAACTGTTTAAAAGTCACAGCGAGTTTCAACAATCCTAGATTTAGCTCGCTTCATTGTCGGTCCATTTTGGGCCAATTTTTCGACAATCTCCGATTTCACTCACTAACCATTTTTGAGTGGGATATGTTACAGAAGTTTTAAAAATTAAACTCGTATCTCTTACAGTTGTTGAGAAATTTTTGAAATTGGAGCCTGCATGTGTTAATCATAGGAAACTGAAAAAGTGGTGATTTTAATCTTAATGCGCCAAACATTCTCTCGACGTACAGTTGTAGTCCTGTATAATTTTGTATTTATATGTAGCCTATGATCCAGTACATCTCAGCATGGCAAACTGCACCCTCGAACCCCGAATATCATAAAACAGCGATATTTAAAATTTTTCAAAATACGGCATATTATACATCAATCGAAAGCACTAATTGTAGGAATGGATTCTTCTGAGAGAAATATGGGTCGGAAATGCTTCTATTTTAAGTTAACCGCTGCTAAATGTTTCATTACATCAGGAGGAACAAGGGCCTGGTTTCTCCGAGAAATTCTTTTAAGAAGCTTCTAGTCAAGCCCATGCGGCTAGAAACTGTACGAAAATGTTTTTTCTTAATCGTTTTTAAAAGTGTATAGCAAACTAAGCTAATAACGTGAAGTTGATTTGCGAAAATTTGCCTCAGTTGGTTGCAGTACGGTCATGCTCGGTCATATTCAAATTGCACACAGTTGATGGCTCGTAACTTACTGACAACTGAACGAAACAATTCAAAGTTAAACTTGACATGCAAGATATGTGTGAAAATGAGCAGAGTTCATCACCTAAAAGGTTTTCATGATGGACCCACCCTTAACGTTCTTCATTAGGTAATACTCTGGGGAAATTATTACGTGTAAAATATCTTTGAAAGCTCTCAACATTTTCAATGTTTGACACAAGGCCACGGTTTCAAATTTGGAGCTAAATTCTAATATATGACGTACGTAGGCAGTATACAGTTTAACAAGTAAATGGATATCTTTAGTTATACGATTATTCAAGAGCGCAGCTACACACGATAAGCTTTGACTATATGACCACAATGTTCATGAAATCTAAAATCATTTGTCATCAACACTCCTAAATCAGAAATACAAAAGTTTTGATAAATAAGATCAAGTTATACCCACACAGAGCCATAAGATCCAGAATCACGATTAAATCAAAAGTATTATTAGTTTCTTCATTCTAAATTTAGAAAGTTTTCAATAGAAATTTTCAATGACAATTAGTGGCACAGCCATCGGCTGGATCTGTTTTATTAGTCTTTCAGTGTAACTTTTTGAACGGTCAGATCACTTCGTACCGTTACACCTGATCTCTAGACAACCTCTCAAATTAAATTAAATTAAATTGAAGGCTAAATCTTAACAGGTTAATGAAAACCTTATGTTCCTAGCTATTTATATGTTTAAATGTTAAATGAAAACATAAAATGTCGCTTTGACTAAATGAACATATACCATAATTATATTTATTCAGAAACACAAAGAACTTATTTTATAACAAAGATTTTTCAATTGCACATTTTGCTCCAAGAAACTGCAGGTATAGATGCTGAAAATCTGTTTTTCTACTACCATTTTAATAGTGATTATCTTCAATGATCGATGATTGTTCTCAGTAGCGGTCACCTCAGTCAAATGTCCATTTCCATTTTCATCAAACTTGTAAAAGTGTAGAGTGCTCTGACACTGAAGCTCTACCAGCAAATGACGAAAAAAGTCCACCACGGGACCAGCCACACTTTCAGACCACCACAGTCTGAAACCCACCACAATATCGACATCCGGAAATTCTTCCGCAAACATGGTCAACGGACTCATACACATCATACATGGACTATTTTCGATTCAAATGTAGATGACGTTTTGACAACCATCAAAGACAACATGAGTCGACTGCCGCCAAGCGGTTGTTCCCGGGCAGCGTGAAGCATCACTTCTTCGGAGTGCATGTCGGTGCTTTGCGATCCCTGGCAAGTTACCGTGGTTAAAAGTAAGACGTGGATCGAACGTCGTCACCCATCCCAATGTGCTCCAAATTGAAAGCTTTCACCGGGGCGCCGTCCAGTCCACTGTGCGGCTTCCTGACGTATGGCGTTCATCACTCGATGGACATCGTCAAGATTTATAGCTCGTTTCCGTCTTCTTCGCAGCTCGTCTTGCCAATTGTCTCGGTAACAAACATCGGTTCTTCTGGCTGCAGCAGTAAATTTGCTTGCAATTGCCGACTCTCTAGCCCAAACTCTGGTCATCTTCTGTTGTCACCAGGCATAACTCGGTTGTTACATTCATTGGATGCCATGCAGAATCCATCTTTCCTTCCATAGTCCCACATACAGTAACTTTTTCCTCTTTGCTTACACCATTGTTTACAGTCTGCTTCCGATTTGGAACTGATGCTCGTTTCATCTCTTGGATGATTGCACCATTTTCCGTCATCGGTAAAGACAGTCCATGGCGCGTTGTCTCGGTCAAATCTGGAATTTTCCCAAATCCTATATCTTCTGTTGTCACCTGCCATGGATTTCTGACTTTCAAGAATACGAGGCCATACAGAAACCGTCGGCTCTACCGTAATCCCACATGCAGTATCTACGGTTGTTTTGTTTACACCAATTTCCGGCACTGTTCTTCGTTGCCAACGCGATCTCCAATCGGTCACGCCAGTTGCAAAACCATCGCTCCTCGTACAAAAGCCACGGACTGAGTGCCTTCTTAAAGGAGTCCTGGTTTTCGGTGACGCTGTATCTTCACCTGTTATCAGAAATTGCCATTTTTTTGGTCCGTACAAAAATACGATCCCATGCAAAAGCCATCCAGCCTGCCGTAATCCCACATACAGTATCGATAGCCATTCTCCACGCACCATACACAGCGGCAGCTTCCGTTTTGGGATTCACGTGGGTTTCATACTTGAGGAATGATCACACCTGAAACAACAATGAAAACAAGATATTTCTAAACTGTTAATATTGCTAAGTAATAATCTTAGCTAAAGAAAAGTAATTAAGGTGGTGATTCCTTTTAGAGACATCAACTTTGAACCATTATTTCTCAACCATTACTTGGAGATAAGAAGCCATTTTTATATCAAAATGCAGCGTTACATTTGCTCTTTCTAATGAATACACCGAAACTAACTTTAGTTCTTGGAAATTATTTTACTGCATTTTCGAAGTAATTTAATTTTCCAGTTTTTTTGCAGACTAAGGTAAATTTTTTCGTGGGGCGTCGGCCACATCATTCGATTCCACTATCAAATAGCTGGGGACCCTTTTTTAGTTATTATGAAACCGCTCTTCGCTGTAAAGAAATTAGCTAAAATGTATGCGCAACCTGAATTTTGCCTACTTTTCCCAACTTTGGCAAGCGACAACTTTAGCTAGAAAGAAGCAATCGGGACAACTAAAAAAGGGTCCCTGGGTATTTTAATGCAAAACACGTCCAGTATAGTGGCAACCATCTAGCTTGCATAGTAAATGCTCCACAATCGCTGGAAAAAATTTGGTCATGTTTTCGCAAAAACTACATTTTCTATGATAGCAGCGTACGGGGTGGCAGTTCGAAGATTATACTGTCACGGATAATCGGTCTCGACGAGACCTTCAAATTGACACCAGTGGTTTAATTTAACGTCTTACGTAGCGCAAGAAATGGCGGATTATTTGATTTCTACAAAAATGACAAGTTTTCAACGCCAAAATAGGAAAATCAACTATATCTCACGATAGCGAAAAGCTAGAAAGGGACTTTAAAAAGCAAAACTGTAGAGCTCAACAAGATCTTTCAAATGAATATAATCATAGCTATGCAGCTACTGTCTATTTGTCAAAAATCGGTAAAAACTGCCCTGAACGGAGACGTCGAATTTTTGAAGCGGGATTGCGCGGAGGGTGTTAGAATGCTAAAAGTACTTATTTTGGAAAGTTTCATCAAATTTCATCTTGATTTGAACCGTCAATCAACAATATGTGCCCAAAAGGAATCACCACCTTAAGATTACTTTTTCTTAGCTAAGATTATTACTTAGCAATATTAACAGTTTAGAAATATTCCTAGAGTTTTCATTGTTGTTTCAGGTGTGATCATTCCCGCGGCGAAACCCACGTGAATCCCAAAACGGAAGCTCGCTGCCAGGTATGGTGCGTGGAGAATGGCTATCGATACTGTATGTGGGATTACGGCAGGCTGGATGGCTTTTGCATGGGATCGTATTTTTGTACGGACCAAAAAATGGCCTCTGATAACAGAAGATACAGCGTCACCGAAAACCAGGACTCCTTTAAGAAGACCAGTCCGTGGCTTTTGTACGAGGAGCGATGGTTTTGCAATCATGACCGATTGGAGACTTATGTTGGCAACGAAGAACAGTGCCGAAATTGGTGTAAACAAAACAACCGTAGATACTGCATGTGGGATTACGGTAGAGCCGACGGTTTCTGTATGGCCTCGTATTCTTGCAGTCAGAAATCCATGGCAGGTGACAACAGAAGATATAGGATTTGGGAAAATTCCAGATTTGACCGAGACAACGCGCCATGGACTGTCTTTACCGATGACGGAAAATGGTGCAATCATCCAAGAGATGAAACGAGCATCAGTTCCAAATCGGAAGCAGACTGTAAACAATGGTGTAAGCAAAGAGGAAAAAGTTACTGTATGTGGGACTATGGAAGGAAAGATGGATTCTGCATGGCATCCAATGAATGTAACAACCGAGTTATGCCTGGTGACAACAGAAGATACAGAGTTTGGGCCAGAGAGTCGGCAATTGCAAGCAAATTTACTGCTGCAGCCAGAAGAACCGATGTTTGTTACCGAGACAATTGGCACGACGAGCTGCGAAGAAGACGGAAACGAGCTATAAATCTTGACGATGTCCGTCGAGTGATGAACGCCATACGTCAGGAAGCCGCACAGCAGACTGGACGGCGCCCCGGTGAAAGCTTTCAATTTGGAGCCATTGGGATGGGTGACGACGTTCGATCCACGTCTTACTTTAACCACGGTAACTTGCCAGGATCGCAAAGCATCGACATGCACTCCGAAGAAGTGATGCTTCACGCTGCCCGGGAACAACTGCTTGGCGGCAGTCGTCATGTTGTCTTTGATGGTTGTCAAAACGTCATCTACATTTGGACCGAAAATAGTCCATGTATGATGTGTATGAGTCTGTTGACCATGTTTGCGGAAGAATTTCCGGATGTCGATATTGTGGTGGGTTTCAGACTGTGGTGGTCTGAAAGAGTAGCTGGTCCCGTGGTGGACTTTTTTCGTCATTTGCTGGTAGAGCTTCAGCGTCAGAGCAATCTACACTTTTACAAGTTTGATGAAAATGGAAATGGACATTTGACTGGAGGTGACCGCTACTGAGAACAATCATCGATCATTGAAGATAATCACTATTAAAATGGTAGTAGAAAAACAGATTTTCAGCATCTATACCTGCAGTTTCTTGGAGCAAAATGTGCAATTGAAAAATCTTTGTTATAAAATAAGTTCTTTGTGTTTCTGAATAAATATAATTATGGTATGTGTTCATTTAGTCAAAGCGACATTTTATGTTTTCATTTAACATTTAACATATAAATAGCTAGGAACATAAGGTTTTCATTAACCTGTTAAGATTTAGCCTTCAATTTAATTTAATTTAATTTGAGAGGTTGTCTAGAGACCAGGTGTAACGGCACGAAGTGATCTGACCGTTCAAAAAGTTACACTGAAAGACTAATAAAACAGATCCAGCCGATGGCTGTGCCACTAATTGTCATTGAAAATTTCTATTGAAAACTTTCTAAATTTAGAATGAAGAAACTAATAATACTTTTGATTTAATCGTGATTCTGATCTTATGGCTCTGTGTGGGTATAACTTGATCTTATTTATCAAAACTTTTTGTATTTCTGATTTAGGAGTGTTGATGACAAATGATTTGAGATTTCATGAACATTGTGGTCATATAGTCAAAGCTTATCGTGTGTAGCTGCGCTCTTGAATAATCGTATAACTAAAGATATCCATTTACTTGTTAAACTGTATACTGCCTACGTACGTCATATATTAGAATTTAGCTCTAAATTTGAAACCGTGGCCTTGTGTCAAACATTGAAAATGTTGAGAGCTTTCAAAGATATTTTACACGTAATAATTTCCCCAGAGTATTACCTAATGAAGAACGTTAAGGGTGGGTCCATCATGAAAACCTTTTAGGTGATGAATTTCGCTCATTTTCACACATATCTTGCATGTCAAGTTTAACTTTGAATTGTTTCGTTCAGTTGTCAGTAAGTTACGAGCCATCAACTGTGTGCAATTTGAATATGACCGAGCATGACCGTACTGCAACCAACTGAGGCAAATTTTCGCAAATCAACTTCACGTTATTAGCTTAGTTTGCTATACACTTTTAAAAACGATTAAGAAAAACATTTTCGTACAGTTTCTAGCCGCATGGGCTTGACTAGAAGCTTCTTAAAAGAATTTCTCGGAGAAACCAGGCCCTTGTTCCTCCTGATGTAATGAAACATTTAGCAGCGGTTAACTTAAAATAGAAGCATTTCCGACCCATATTTCTATCAGAAGAATCCATTCCTACAATTAGTGCTTTCGATTGATGTATAATATGCCGTATTTTGAAAAATTTTAAATATCGCTGTTTTATGATATTCGGGGTTCGAGGGTGCAGTTTGCCATGCTGAGATGTACTGGATCATAGCTACATATAAATACAAAATTATACAGGACTACAACTGTACGTCGAGAGAATGTTTGGCGCATTAAGATTAAAATCACCACTTTTTCAGTTTCCTATGATTAACACATGCAGGCTCCAATTTCAAAAATTTCTCAACAACTGTAAGAGATACGAGTTTAATTTTAAAACTTGTTAACATATCCCACTCAAAAATGGTTAGTGAGTGAAATCGGAGATTGTCGAAAAATTGGCCCAAAATGGACCGACAATGAAGCGAGCTAAATCTAGGATTGTTGAAACTCGCTGTGACTTTTAAACAGTTGGTTTTAGTCTGTAACATAGTAACATTTGTTTTCTAATAGAATTATACCTTCTTGAATTAACTGACCGCTGACAACGTTACAGTTACACTACACTACACTACACTACACTATACTACACGTTACACTTACACTTACACTATATGAAGGACATATGGGTGGAGGGACGTTTTTTTTGGATTTGGTTCAGCAGGTCTTAGCGGTCAGAAAATCTGCCAAATGCACTGTAACACGAAATTTCGCAACTTTAGATTGAGTTTTCTTGCTGCTCTAAATGTTTTAGTCTAAACCAAGAAAAACTTTTCTCAGCAGAAGTGTGAATTTCGATGCTGGAAAAATCTCCGGAATCCGTCGAGTAGTTTTTGAGAAATGGCCAAAAATGGACCGACAATGAAGCGAACTAAATCTAGGATTGTTGAAATCTCGCTGTGACTTAAAAGATTTGGTTTTAGTATATAAAATAGTTAATAGATATACGCATTTGCATCCCGATAGATTAGAGGCCATGCTTATAAATTCAGAACACCTTTATATAACCTGACCTGTAAGCAACATTTGCTTTCTAATAGAATTATATCTTCTTGAATTAACTTACCTACTGCAGTTGTGGAAGCTTCCAGCATTGAATTGTCTATTGCAGCGTTTAAGACATTATCTGTCTTTGTGTTTCTTTATCTCTCCGTCCTTCTTATATTTTCTTTACTTTCAATAAATCGAATTGAATTGAATTGAAAGGAAACGAAAAATTATTCTCCAGGGCTTTTGACAGGGTCTGGCACTTGGGTCTCAACCGAGCAATGATGAAAGATGCAATCCCTGCCCGTCTCACCAACTGGGTGCGCTTTTTCCTGGGTGACCGCTTGTACAACGTAGAATGCGAAGGTGCAAGCAGTAAGTTCCGAATATTCAAATGCATAGGATAACGTGGGGGGGGAATGGGGAGGTGCAGACTCCCCCAGACCGACAAAAACGGGTAGACCCCCTCAGCAAAAAGGAAAAAAGGGCAGACCCTCTCGTCCAGAAAGGAAAAAAGGGTAGACCCCTTAGCGATTTTTGCTAAAAATTGCTAATTTTTTAGCAAAGTTTAGCTATTTTTTCAAAAAATTTCTTGAAAACCGCTAAAAATTGCCATTTTTTACTAATTTGTGGTCAAGAAAATTCGCAATTTTTACTAATTTCGGGGCAGACCCCCTAAAATTTTGGATTTTTTCAGGGGTAGACCCCTCGCCAAGGTCGGGATAGACCCCCCCAGAATCCGACCCCGTGTTAATGTATGTTCAAATGGGTTATCTTTGTGTGTTAACCCAGTTTTGGGACTTAACCCGGGATTAGGCGTTGCAAACATTGGCCCCGGATATAGCGAGCTGATAATACCTAGAGTACATAATAACTAAGGGTGTGACAAGCGTCAAGCTCTTAGTTATTAGGCTTGTGGACATGATCTGCACGATAACAGCTGACCCCCCCCATAAATTAGACCCATCACTTCAAAGAAATTCACACGCTATTCTTGTGCGCTGAAGCTCGCAACAGATGCACATTGAACCAACTGAGTAGTTGTGTTTTCGAGCTTTAGAACGTAGGCATAGCGTGTGAATTTCTTTGAAGTGATGGAGTTATTATGTACTCTTGATAATAAATAGCGTATGACGCTTGTCATACTCTGTTAAGTTTAAAATTTTGTTTCTTTTTATTCCTTTCGTTTCATTAGTCTCTTTCTTTTCTCCTTTAACATCATTTCATACATCCCCTAAAACAATAATTCTTTACTAGACGCAAAATTGTTTAATGGGACGCTGCTTAAATTTAGCGGGACGCAAAGTTGGCACAAATCCGAAAACCAAAAACCTGTCGCAAACCAGAGATTTTGCTTAGCAAGGCTAGAAATTTTGTGTTCCTGGTTTCCTTTCACCAAAAATCTAATACAAAACTATGAGTGGATGGAAACTGGAAAATGGAATGATAACTAACAAAACTACCTGTCCCTAACGGTCCTGTCTGTGCCTTCCGCCAAATGAGGACCTCTTTTTGCTATCCCCCCTCCAAACGGGGAATATTCGCGTATTGTGGTCGAAGCACCATTACGTCATGCCAAGAAGAGAAGCTCTTTAGTGGCGTTTCTTCTCAATACTATCTACAACCAAGAGAACATAATAATAAGAGTATGCCACTAGGCAAGCTCTATGTTATCAGAGCAAAAACTATGCTCTGCTCGCTAACGGCCCACCCCCCCCCCGCAAATTAGACCCTTCACTTCAAAGAATTTTGTGCGCTATGTTTGTGTTCTAAAGCTCAAAGCAGGCACAAAATTCGCGCACGCACTGCTTGTGTTTTTGAGCTTAAGCACATAAACATAGAGCGAGTGAGCGTACCCCCGTTTCGACTAGGTACTGATTTGCGGGGGGGTCACTAGGGTCTGATTTGCGGGGGGGGGGGGTGGGCCGTTAGCGTGCAGAGCATAGTTTTTGCTCTGATAACATAGAGCTTGCCTAGTGGCATACTCTTAGTATTATGTACTCTTGCTACAACTAACTACATACCATACATTATCGTGCATTGCAAGCTGACAAAGCAGAGAAGAAGAACAAAGAAAACTGCAGTTTTGACCGGCATTTGACAATTTCATTTCAATTTTTATATGTATTTATTAACGATGTTTTAAAGTTATGGGTCAACAATCAAAAATTTTGGGGAGGCGAAGCGCAAGACATTTAACTGCTGGCTGTTTTGTTACTGCAACAGTTACTGCCCATAGTTTTAAAACTGAATGGATCAAACTGAATTCAAACTGAGATCGTCAACGTGAAAAAAATTATGTTGACACTTTTAATTTTTCTATACTTTTCGCTCTCCTCTTTCTGCTCTTCCTTTTCTCCATGTTTCTCTTTAAAAACACTTCTAATTTCTACATCACAACAAAGCACATTATCCGGGACCATTTCTTGAACAACTTTACAAGTATGTGCATGTGGCCCCACCAAAGGGTTAGGCAAGGGAGCCCGAAAAGTGGGGGCTACCTGTAGGACTCGAACCAACGGACTTCTCGTGCAAATGCTTTAAACTACATGCATATGAGTTTCAATGGAATAAATTGAAAGAGTAATTTGAATCCAATGTGTAGAACCTTCAACATGCAAGTTCACCCATTACGGAGTGCACTGCGTCCATGTTCAGTGTTGTGTAAATTAAATTCCCTTAATTTTAATGAGCAAAACGTTTGAGAAAAACAACTGACTTGGCTTCCCGTCGGAGTGCAGCCAGATCTTTTCCTACTAAACCCATGACCGCAAAATTTGTCAACCGTTTTTCCACACCCCAAAAAACGACAGAAATGACCTCGACCTGTAACAGAAAAATAACAGACACCTTTCGCAATAGTTTGTCTCCATTTTTTTGGAGCAAATCCATTTTTCTTATATATACTGTTATGTTATAACGTTATGTATATAATGTTATACTGTAATTAACTGCAGATTTACACTGATTGGAACTGTTGAGTGTGTTGTTGGTTTCTGCAGCGCTTACTTTCTGATGCAATGTTTGTGCCCTATCAGGTTAAAGTATTACGTAGCAACAGTTATTTGCATGTGATGGAAGTTTGATTGAATTGCACATTTTCGATTTAATACAGCAGACTAATGCCGAGTGCCAACTAGTGCTGTTGTCCGGATTGTCTGCCACCCCACACAAGATTCATACCGGCTAACCGGCTGTCACGGACCAACCGCCAGGCAGTTGAACCAAATCAATAATTTACTGTATCTGAAAATAGCGCAGTACAGTGAAATAGCGAAAGAGTTCGCACCACCCTGCTGGAACAGGCCCTCTGGCGACGATCAGCCGAGAGAATAAACCGGACTGTTAAAAACATTAGTGCCGTGCAGACAACGTATACACTATATAATGTAACAGAGCTTCTGGCGATGGGAGCTTTATCCAAAAGAAAGCTTTACCTTTTCTATTGCAGTGTAGTCTGGTCTGACTGAACGTAATACTTATACTTAAAACTTAAATTTTCCGGTACTGGTATATACGGCATTTACTATTTATTGGACAGGAGCTTGCAGAATGATTTTTCAGACATCTGATTTCTTACCACTTTCCATTTCTTCGCCGAAATTTGGCCAGGCTGTAGAAGTCCAGCTAAAGTCTGACACAAAAATGTGTGTACAAAATCTATAAGGCCTCCAGTGAGCTAAATATACGTCGTAACCCCATAAAACCATATAGTTTCGGAATCCTTGCAGCGAAACGAACATTTTTATAAAATTTAAAATTTCAAAAATTTTAAAATATCGGTTTATCGGGGAATTTTTTCGGACCATTCAAGCTATTCAGCTCATTCGTTCCGAAAATTTCTGCCTGAAGACGCATCGACTGACACAAGAACGAAAAAAATCGGTTGAGAAATAAGCATTTTATTCCAAAATTTCGTTTTTCCATTTCCTTTGATGTTTGCCGCTTTTTGCAACTTTGACTGGTTATTACTCGCGACTCGCTCAACGGAAAATTTTTTCGATTAGATTTTCAGGACCGCCTAGGCGCCCGCATTCACCTGATACATGTGGTTTTTCAAATTTTTAATGTCGAGTTGTTTGAAAAATACCACTTTTTGACCGAAAATTTCGGCAAAGCAGATTTAACAAAAGTGAGTAAAAATAACAAAATCATAAAATTCAAGCTGAGCTGAATCCAACGATATAAAGCTTTTGTTGCTACGACTTATATTGCGCCAGCAATGAATTTTTAAACAATATCCCTTATTTCAGCTGGTTTTGCTAGTTTACACTGCTTCAGTCAAATCATGGCGGCAACATGAAAGAGAGCCAAAAACCAGCTGAAATAAGGATATTGTTTAAAAATTCATTGCTGGCGCAATATAAGTCGTAGCAACAAAAGCTTTATATCGTTGGATTCAGCTCAGCTTGAATTTTATGATTTTGTTATTTTTACTCACTTTTGTTAAATCTGCTTTGCCGAAAGTTTTGGTCAAAAAGTGGTATTTTTCAAACAACTCGACATTAAAAATTTGAAAAACCACATATATCAGGTGAAAGCGGGCGCCTAGGCGGTCCTGAAAATCTAATCGAAAAAATTTTCCGTTGAGCGAGTCGCGAGTAATAACCAGTCAAACTTGCAAAAAGCGGCAAACATCAAAGGAAATGGAAAAACGAAATTTTGGAATAAAATGCTTATTTCTCAACCGATTTTTTCGTTCTTGTGTCAATCGATGCGTCTTCGGACGGGCAAATTTTTCGAAACGAATGAGCTGAATAGCTTGAATGGTCCGAAGAAATTCCCCGATAAACCGATATTTTAAAATTTTTGAAATTTTAAAAAATTTTAAATTTTATAAAAATGTTCGTTTCGTTGCAAGGATTCCGAAAATATATGGTTTTATGTGGTTACGACGTATATTGAGTTCACTGGAGGCCTTACAGATTTTGTACACACATTTTTGTGTCAGACTTTAGTTTCGATTTTGCAGGATCCTTCGCAGCCATCCGACGCCTTCGCAAGTTAGATTACTGATTGTTGATTGTGATTAAAGTGATTGTTCTAATCTTCAGAAATCAAATACTTTTAAGCAATGCTTTTAGTTCTAGTATCTAACAGTTGACTTTATATCCATTCTAGCCCTAAAATTAGAAGAGCTTCCTGTAGTAAATCTTAAGAATCCTGTAGTTTTGCTTACAAGTTTACGGCAGTACAAGACGAACCGTTAAATTCCTATTGACCTACATGCGTCTAGAAAAGGGGACAGATGGGAGGATGCCCTCTTCCAATTTCCGACTGGAGTAGACAATTACAATTTAACAATAGCATAAAAGAAAGTACAAAGCCAACATTCAGCACATAACAAATTTCATAATCATTACTACATTACAATTAAACCAGAAATCAGCTATAAAAGTACAGAGACAAATACAAACTTAAACAACCAAAGGATGCAAATTTTTCTTTAATTTTAGTTAAATTTTCTTCGGCTTAATTCATTCAGGAAATCATAAATACTGAAGCAGAGAACATTATTAAGCGAGCATATTAATTAAATAACCATAATTAAGTTAAATAAACTACTGCATTTCATTCAAATCACAGAATTCTAATCAAAAATCAACACATTAATCAACTCAAAAGAAATGAAGAAAGAAAAACTTCATTTATCTAGGGATCTGATCCCGGACCGTTCTCGTGAAAGACCGATGTCAGAACCAATCGGCCACCCCCTCTTGAAAGGTTCCGACAGTTTGCTCTGTTTTAAGTGCTATTGCAAAAAGGTCTTGCATATATTCGTGCAAAATCAATGTTTTCAAAAAGGCGCTCTTTTTTAGCAAAAATCCAGTTTTTCGCTGTGTAATTTGATACCCTGCTGGGTCTAAAAAGCTTTGCATCAAATTTCTGCTTGCCAGTTGACGTATATTGTCGCATAAAAAGCAGCCTACGATTTTTAAAGCTTCAATTCAGTTGAAAAGGTTGTTGGATTAGATCTTGCTTGCTAATTTATTTGCTGCTGCCGGAGTACTAATAGTTTAAAATTTCCAAATAGATGTTGACATTTAATCCGGTGCTTGTTTTTGACTAAATCAATTGAATCAGTTGATATTTAATTTTGAGAACGTTTATGCTATTTTAATGTTGCAATTTATGGCAGCGGAAATTTGAACGTTGATTTTGATGATAGTCCAAAAGTGCTCCAAGTTTTTCTTTTCTTCGTTCCCTTTGAATTGTCTGAAATATTGAAGAACAAGTTACCACAAATGCAGTTCATCAACACACAAACAATCATATACTTTCACATTTAAGAAAGCTAACAATTAATTGTCAAATTTCAAACTGTTTTGGTACTCTTGGAAACTAACTTTAGAAATTAAGGAAAAGTCTTTTATTTCTAATTTCAAATCTTACTTAAAAACCAACCACCGTTAACTAAATCCTTGCAGACCTGAAACATACAAAAGTAAATTTCAATACAGAACAGTAACAAGAAAGAAATCTCAATTTCACCGAAACTCATTTCAAATTTCTGTGATTTTATTGTTCTCTTCAGTCCAAATTTTGCTTTTAGTTCTTCACTTTTCACATAATTTACCCAAAAACCCTTTTTATTCCGTTTTCAAAAAGATGGTAAAGTTCTTTGAATTTAGCGTGCCCAATCCCAACAACGGCCAAAAAGTTGAAAAGATAAAATTTTGGCCGCTGTTGGGATTGAATCCGCGTCTTTCAATTCGGAGTCATGTGCTCTGTTACTGAGCCAAAGCGGCTTCCTTTGAAGTCTGTCTAGGCGGCTTGCGTTTCCTGTTTTGGCAGCCTTTGCAACAAAAGTGTGTGTTAATTTTTGGCTGAGCTAATCTATCGATTTCTAGAGTGCTCAGCGAAGCGATACAAAGAGTGCAACAAAATTTTATCGTTGCCAGTATTCAAAAACTTGTTTTCAAGTGCAGTCGATTGACTGCTTTTTTCAGTGTTTAGAAAGGGTTTTCCTGCATTTTCCCTTTGAAAAATGCAGAATTTGCAATTTTCTATTTTTGGGTTTTCTGCATTTTCCCTTAGAAAATGCAGATTTTTAACATTTCTAATACATTTTTCGTTTCCATAACAAATGCAAAATATATTCTTTTTTCTATTTTAGGTGGCCAATTTATTATGCTGGCCAATTTTGATGGATTTCCACCGCATGCCGTTTAACGGGCGGCATTTACTCTATTTATATGCCGGCACTGGCCGGATTTAATTTATTTGGTAACCTACCTGGCGGGAAGCCTTTTTGCTGGCTTCGCCGCCAGATGACCTGAGACTTACCTGGCGGCAGAAATACCACTTCTGCCGCCAGATGACAACTATGTGTGCTGACCTACCCGGCGGCTAATCTGCCAATTTGCCGCCGGATAGCAATCACAATGGATGACAGCCCGTGGAAACTGCGGGATTGGGCCCCCCTGCATTTGCCAAAATGAAACAGGGGACTTTGTCGCAATTTAAAAGTTTCAATTATTATGAAATCTAGGACTTTAATATTACATTAAATAGGTAATGAGAAAGTGTTGAGCTTAGGGGGAGGAGCCTTTCCTGGGGGTACCGGTTCTGCAAAAATAACATTGAATTTGAAAAATTGAAAAACGCAAAATTTGTCAAAATTCTGGCTGATTTTTCCCCAAAATTGGTTCCTTGAGCCTGAAACACAAACAAAGTACAACATTGAAACCAAAATTAACAAATTCAACAAAGTTAACGTACAGTCTCAAAACATAGTCAAAGTTAACAGCCATGGATGAAATCTCAGTTTCTTTTTAAGTTTTTATTTTTAGTCTTCATAAAATAGTAATTAGCGCAAAATTAAACCGAAATCTTTCTTCGTTCCGTGAGTTGAAAAAGTGTTGGAATTCTATTCAAAATTCAAACTTCCTAAAAATTTACAAAAGCACATTATGCAAGCTTACACAAAAACACACAACAATAACTACACTTCTTTCAGAACCAAAATACCGTCATCCAGATTAATTTCCGACCAAATAATTCGTAATACCCAATTCTCCTTCTAGAGCACTCGCGTTTGAGCCAATTCTCCGGTTAACGAGTGGCAGCTAACGGTAGCTATTCATAAAACAGTTGTACTCCATTTGGGACGTAACAATACTCATTTGGGTTTTAATCTATCTACGGCTTTGGAGATTGATGGTTACAATGACCTTGGAGTCTATATCAACTCCCGTCTGTGCGTGCCTGAGCATGTAGATTCGATTACAGCTAAAGCTCGTCGTACTTTATTTCTTATTAAGCAAAATTTTGTTACGAATGATATATCTGTTAGGGTCCAATTGTATAAATCTTACGTTTTGCAAATTCTTTCTTATGCTTCTGAAACATGGAATCCTTATCTGAAAAGAGATATTGAGGCCATAGAGAAGGTACAGATGAAGTTTTGCGCAGTTTTGGTTTTGGTGATATATCTTACAGTGATTGTTGTCATATTCTGAAGTTAGACTCGCTAGAAATGCGTAGGGTAATTGTTGACCTTGTACTGGTATATATTAATTATTTATGGTTTTACTGTAATTGCTTCTACTGATTTGTTTTGTTTCTTTACTAGCAGATATGACACTAGAGGCCATATATTTAAAATTCGATAAGCTAAATGAAATTTAAATTTGCGCAAATTTTATTTTAGTAACAGAGCCGTTGAACCATGGAATGCACTTCCTAGTACTGTCGTGGGTAGCCCAGATGTAGAAACTTTTAAAAAAGGATTGCCGATTGTAAACCTTTGTTGTCTAACTATTTACGTCTGTATAACTACATTCGTGACCGGTAATTTTTCTACACTCATACTTGCCTAGTTTGTTGTGTACTTTGGATTGCCGTCTTTTCTCTGCTGTTTTAGTTTATACGTTATTTCTATGTATGTTGTAGTTTTATTTCTATTGTGACTGATGATTGTCCGTCGTCAATGTTCTTTCGGAAGTAAACTTTTCTTTCTTTCTTTCTTCTTTCTGGGTTCCCCAAAGTCAGCCCCAAAGTGGCAAAATGGCAGAATGCAAAATCAAACTGTGTAAGGTGTTCCCTATGTTGGACCCACCTCAAATGTTCGGGACTACCAAACCTCAGGGACTATACCCCGGCCTGGCGATGCCCCATCTGTGGGCCCGCCCCAGATCCGAACCAATTTCTGCCCCGGACAGGCCCATGCCTCACCCCTCAACTCCCGCACAATCCACTCCCACTCCCTCCCTCCCTCCGTTTCCGATTCAACCTGCTGTACAAACCATCTGGCCTGCGGCTGTGGCAGTGGAACTCGGGCGGCCTACAGTCAAAACTAATAACCTTGGGTGGTCAAAACCCTATCAGAACTGAACATTGAGATTGCAATTATCCAGTAAACCGTTTCAGTAAAGCTACGGCTCCTCCCAAAATCCCCGGTTATTCAGTCAGGTGCCAGAACCGAAGACAGGGCGGACGGCTAATGCTCCTGCCAAGGACTGGGGCGTTCTAACGGCGATTCCACTGGGTATAAAACTCGAGAACCTGGTACCATTGACTCCCCCCCAACGACAGAACCACTGACGCCCTTGCAGTGACGCTGCACCTGAACGGCGGCGACCTTACAGTGCTCAATGTGTAAGTGCCACCCACTCAACATCAGGTCCGGGAAGCAAGAACCCAGAACTTCGACCCCAGCCATAGTCCAGCTGGCCGAAACGTGATTATTGCCGGCGACCTAAATGCGCGCACTCTCTACGTGGAAGCCGGGCCGCCAAGAAGACGACCTGGGCGACCTAGTCGACGGATGGCTGGTAGAAGAATCGTTCACACCCCTCAACAATAGCACGCTGACTTGGCCGGGGGTAACCGCAGCTGAAAATGGTACAGCAAACTACATTAATGCTTGTTTACTTTTTAGTCTCTGATGTCGGGTTGATTTGTATTCGTTTGCTGTCCGTATTTTTGCGACCTTTTCATAGTTGCTAACGTTAGCCGCCAATGGATTAGAAAGTTTGATAAGAGTTATCGACGTTATTTGTGCTCATCTCTAGACGTTTGGCCTTTTCTTGCCACAGGAGCTGTTGTATTTGATGTAAGTTCTCCTACAGGATATCCCGTATTAAGGCAAGGGCAATCATATAGAATTACCA
>JASAND010005271.1:0-74321 GCA_030248195.1 Trissonchulus latispiculum
ATGGATATATCAAACTTGCATTCTTAAACAAATAATTATGCAATAAGTACAGTGATACCAAAAATATTGTTGTGTAAAGACAGCATTCTGCTCATACACTATAGTGAGACTTTCATGGAAGTTCAAAAAACAGCTGAGCTAGTTTCAATAGGTTTTATTCGGGAATCGGATGAATTCTAGCAACATTTACAATGTTATATATTGAACTTAAAGTCATTGCTTCTTTTTGAGTCTATCCTAATCTGAAATTTGGAAGATTACACTATAACCCAATTAGAAACTCATTTAATCTACTCCATCCACTGGAAATTCTTCAGATTAGGTACAGTGCTTTGACTAACGATTAAACAATTCATTCGATTAAACTAATCAGCGAAGTTCCTTCTAGTAAGCGATGCGCATTGCTTTGGTTAAAAATTTTTTAAAGAGCAACTGCTTGCTTGGATTCAGCCTAAGCTGGCCCTACTTGGCTGAGTATCTATCTGTTTTCCTAGCTTCTTCAAATCTGACAAAGCATAAGTAATAACAGATAAATAATAAATAATAATAAATAATAAACTTGCTCATTTTGGCTTCACCAGTTTCTCCTGAGTCACTCTGTAATTCCGATGGGTCATCAGTTCCCTTTGTGGGAGGTTTAAACAAATAGGCAACTTCGGTAGCATTGCTTAGGTCTATGTTAAGTACAGTGCTCATAGCACCAAGCGTATCGCTTTTTTCCATAGAGGGCTAGAAATATATGGCATGGTAAGGTAAGGATAAACAATAGTAGTGTGCAATGGCAATAAAATCAACTACAGTAATTTGTGAAATAGTATTAGTATTAAATAGTATAGTATAAATTATAAATAGAAATATAAAATAAATAAATATAAAAATAACTTTTTGTAAATCGTTGGAAAGTTACTGGAAACATGAAAAACTACAACCTTCCTTTTTTAGATTATCTACTTGTTTTGATAGAAATGTTCAGAAGGTGTTCAACAACTTTATTTGGTAGACACAATTCATTGAGTAAATCTTAGTTTTTCGTCATATTAGAGATTGCATTAGTCATACTAGAAAATGGACATTTGAATTTCATAGGTGATAAATGGCTTCCATGATTTAATCTGGCAAAATCGCTTTACAGTTAGGTTGCTATTAAACATATTTTTTCCTGGTTGTGCTCAATCAGCCTCAATAAGACGATTAAGATTTAAGAATGGGATGGATTGGATGACAAATATAGCAAGTGTGTAGTATTTCCAGAATGCAGCTAATGGGTACTCGTAGGTAGTCAAAGGATGGTGCTCAATGTAAAGACAAAGAGGACAAAAAGCACGAAATTTTGGAGACAACCTACAATTAGGGTTTCGGACAAGGTTAGATGTCAAAATTGTAAATTGGATAACCTCCATAATCTTTTAACTAATTGTATGCAAATAAGTTTAATGATCTGATCTAACAGCACTGATCTAAATGAGAAATTATTGACTTACAAGCATAATCTAACAGCACTGATCTAAATGAGAAATTATTGACTTACAAGCATATCCGGATATTTTCTTACAAATGTGCCATATTTTACGCTGAAATATCTGTCAACAGGAAAGACGGAAGTTGTGATTTTTGTGTGAATCGTCATTCGACGGCACGGCACAGGACATTCCTGGTTGCACAATCCTGGTTTTATAACTTCCTCCAAATACTAAAATCTTATACGAATGAAACCAATATATAGCACGAGCATGATTCGAGAATTTAACTCGAAATTGAGTTTAAATGTCAACTTGGTTAAAAGGAATGGGAAATGAAAATTAATCGTTCGGCAAACTTTTTTTCACTTGGCATTAGAGTTCAGTCAACTCATTTAACACTGCTCAAGCGAAGGCTTTCTGTATCAACTTTCATGAAAGGATTGGGCTAAATTTAATTAATTTAGCTCCGCTTGAAGGCTTAAAGGCTACCATACTGCTATTCTCAGAGAGGTCAAACATGGCGGTAACGTATTAAATTAATGTGAATTGCTCTAACTTTTGCTAGTTATAACCAATTTGGATGAAAATTCGACATTTTCCATAATCCAAAATTCATAAACAACAGCAATTCAGAAGACCACAACATTCGTTTTCTCAGCAAAAAAATAACCTTTTACCGAATCTAAAAAATTAGAACAACCTGAGATAACCCGCTTAATCACCCTACTTTCAGTAAGATAACACAGTCAATACTTAACAATATCTACATGTGTATAAAATATACAAAAATGTACAATATATATGTATACATATACATATATATACATATACATACACACATATACATCTATACATATACACATATTATATATATATATACATAGGTTAACGCGGGGGGGGGGGTCTGGGAGGTCCAAGCCCCCCCAGCCCGGACAAGGTACAAGCCCTACCGCCGTCGGGGACAAGGGGTAACGAAAAAATGGCTAAGGAGTAGGCAACAATAGAAAAAATTAGTTTTTCCACTAAAATTTCAAAAAATTTCCGGCTTCGCCGGAATTTTCTTGCACAAATGTTTAGTTTTTCGTGAAAATCGGGCAAAATTTTGAAATTTTTTCAAAAAATTGAACATTTCTTGCAAATTTTGATGACAAATTGCAAATTTTAAGAAAATTAGCGTTAATTTTGTGAAAAATTTTACAAATTTATTCTCGAGGTACAAGCCCCCCCCTGAAAATTTTTGTACAAGGTACAAGCCCCCTCAAAATTTTCTGGAGACAAGCCCTATGTTAATGTACGTATATATATATATATGCAAAAATTCAAAATTTTCAACCATTTGGTGCAATTTCAAGCTACGCTAAGTATATTCGTCGGTGACTCTGATACTGCAAATTAAAGTTTGGCAAAATTGAAAATAAAGTTTAGCGTTTTCTTGGGATAAACATCATTTTGTTCTTAGCACTGTTCATGTTAGGTGAGCGGACCATTTCAAGCTTTAAGCAAATTAGACGAAATATTCTTTATTAGCAATTCTTATTAAAAATTCCGCTTTTCTTTGAAATGTCGTTAAATTCTAAAGAGTGACTCATGGAGTACTCTTGGAGGACTATCAGCATTCAGCTGGCACAAAATGAGCTAATAACTCAAAACTTTGTTGGCGACATTTGGTGAACCAATAAAAAAGCAAATTTTTTAGTCCAAGCAGGCGTGACTTAAAGCTAAGTGCTCGTGACCCATGCATAGTTTTGCTTGCTCTTTCTGGATCAAACAGTTCCAGCACTGATCAAAGAGTTAGTTCGCTAAGGAGGCACATGTAGAAAATTTGCCTTGCAGACTAGTTTGTAGAAATAAAAGTACCCGACACGTCGACGTTGTAAAATGTGTCAGAATTCAAAGTAGTTAAGATCTCTGAATGTGGGTATAGTTGGAAGGATTTCTTTAACAAGACTTGCTACTGCGATTCTGCGACCAAGGTGGTCGGACCCTGTTCCCGAAGAATTAAGAAAAACCCAAGTGCCTTGAAAACTTAAATTCTTAAGACTTCGCTAAACTTTTAAAAGAACTAATAAAATTGTTCGTTTGTTTTTCTTAGAATCTTTGAGAAATTGAAGTTGAAGCGAGTTGAAATTGAACTTGCAACGGGTTAAAAGGGTTATACATTTCATTAGAACTCGCCTGCTGGGTTAAACCTGCTAAAATTTTAAACTCTCGCGCACAGTTAAATAAAAACACATATTGTCTGACGCGGAATTTTGCAATTTGAAAAAAATCAGCGAAATCTTTAGAAATTCAAAATTCCTTCTGCTTAAAAGAAGCACAGTTACAAACCTTTAAGAACGCCTTTAAGAAAACCTTTTACAACCTAAGCCCTTGAGCTCACATACCTTGTCGTAGTTGCCACATGTATTTTCCAGATTTCCACATAATCGTAGTTCTCGATTCGTCTTGTTATACATTGAAGGTATGGTGTGACCCGATATAACACATTTACAGTATTTGTCAGCATATTTTTGCAGGCATGTAATCCGGCAGGAATCAAAACTGGTATGGTGAACTGACGAATTTCCTGCGAAATTTAAGTGTTTGAATAGGTCAGGAATTTTTGCAGTATTAGTTTCTTCTAGACAGTTGGAGTAAGGAGTTGGTGGTTTCTAAAAGTAAACGTTTGCATTCGCTGTAATAAAATCTCGTTTCATCGTTGATACTTCAACTACTGTCGGACAATACTTGAAAGTCATGGCGAAATTCAGGAAAGGGCTCACGAAATGCTCCGTGAATAAGTTGTATTATGTGCTCGCCAGAAAGTTGTCACCCATTTGCTGCAATTTCTCTAAACTCACCTAAGCTTTCAAAAAGTAACCAAGTAACCAAAGTCACGAAAGCTTTCAATAGGTTTCGCCGTACTATGTCAACCATGCCATTCTAAGCATGCAAGCAGCTAGAGCCTCAGATTTTTTGGGACGTCCCACTACAGTTGGTCTTACACTGAATAGAAGTAGTGTCAGCTCAGTAGTGACGTTGCTTGTTGTCTTGTCCTAATAAAGAAGAATTGTCCTCACAGATTCGCAAGAATGGAAATTTGACATCACCGGCTGACACTAGTTACTTGTATGCGCTCAGGCTCTTATACTAGCTAGCTGCCTAACTACGAGGTTTATTGCCAGTACAATGACAATCGTTGGAATAACACAGCATGTCTAGTCATTAATAATAATAATAATAATAATAATAATAACAATAATAATAATAATAATAATAATAATAATAACAATAATAATAATTAATAATAACAACAATAATAGTAGTTAATACGTTGTTCTTAGTAAGATCATGCTGTGTTTACATTAAAACATTGTTTCAATGCGTTTTTGTGACCCAAGCTTATTCAAAAAGGAGTTGTTTCAAACAAAGCTGAAATCAAATTTTTAACAATGGTTTCTGCCTGCTGAAAGGAATTTTGTCACTAGTGAAATTACTAATTTTTCTCATTAAACCAGTAAAACAAATCGCTTACTATGTGTTGGCTCGCAGTTAGAGCAACCTTGACATATGTGCCCGCACTTGCTGTAAAACCAAAAATTTCTGGTAGCGGTGCCTCCTCCTTTGGATGAAGTAATACTCTAAATCCAACGACGCCAGAAATTTGATGAATATACTCAAATTCATCAGCAAACAACAAAATTTCGTAACCATTACCGCTCCCTGAACAAAAGTCATAAACTAAATGTTAACAATATTAAAGTTAATTTTTGCTAGCTTGATGGTGCTAAGTGAATGAACTTATCACTACAAATTAACTACTGTGCTAAACGTCGTCAACAATGCAGTTAGACTCAGTGTGCGCATTGATAACGTTGTCGGAAGAGGCCACTTAGGAGGATTGTGAGGAAGATGTATTGGAGCTATTTAGCAACAGTTTCACAACATTTTTCACCTGTTTTTAGGAAACGCGAGTTGTGGTGGACGAACATTCTCCCGGCACAGAAAAATCTTCTGAAATTCAGTTCTCCTAAGAGGCCACCTAAGTTGATCTCAGGATTGCGACTAAGTTTAGGAGGATCGTTTGCAATGCAGCCACTGCACACTTAGCTTCTTTTAGTCACTATTCTACAACTTACATAAATATTACTAGACATTATGCCTTACTGATACCAGTATAACAGTAAAGACTTTGAAAGAACATAAATAACAAAAAGCAAAAACTAGTTGCCACCGGGTTGCTTCTACACTAAAGTGGTTTGTAGCTTCGGGCTATCAAAGTCAGTCCTTGCATATTTACCTGTAGCAGAGGAATTTCTTTGTGTAGTAAATGTAGTACACTGTCCATAAGTGCCATGACGCCACGTATGACTTTGGACCAGTTGACTGATACTTTTACAATCATTGCCGTCAAAGGTACATAAAAGAATGGACTTTTCCACACTTAGCGAAACGTTAGCGACGACCTGATCGCTGGCCGCAAAGAGTTTAGCTTGCAAGACACGCAAAAATCCATTCTGCAAGAACAAAATAATTTGTATATATTTCTTTATGGCTTAAACGTTAGCTCTGAAAATTCAGTATTATGGAGCTCTTTCTCAGCGGGTGGTTTGAAGGTTAAGACGATCTCGGCTGAGAGACAGTTAATGGTCTTTTTAGGACTAAAGAGTAGAGTTGTTGGCTTTTCGAGTAGAGCAAAACCAGAGTAAAGTGAATTCGGCCGGCCGAAAGCTGGTCAACATGAACAAAGCCAATACGTGATATTATTTGTTATACATAACCAGGGGTAACCGTATGGATAATTTAGTGCACAAGTTAAGAGAAGTGCACCAGAAATAGGGGAAAACGGGTACAGGCTGCACTTACTGACCTGCCAGCCGAAAGATCTGCCCACAAAATCGGCCGGGTAACAACACTAAGTGGCATAAGGACGATGACACGCATGTCCAGTGAGTTTTTAGAGACAAGTGGGAACTGGGACTAGTGGTTTTACATGCCTGCTGACGCTGAATGCAGCTGTTTTGCGGCCCCGGCCATGTCCAAACAGTCATAAAGACTTACTGTACACACGGGTCATACATATTTTCTTCCCAGACAGTAATTATAAGTTTTACAAAATAAATATATTTTTCGTGTTCAAGATTTATATAAAATATCTGCACAAGTAGACAATCAACAAAGTGAAGCTTGAAAAAACTACAGATTACTTTTATAACATTAAATGAATTACACAAACTGTGGCAAACTATGGCAAACCAATGGCTGCCACTGAAGATACGGTTTAGATGATCTTTCTCTAGCATTGAAAACGTTAATTTACTCCAAAGCTGATTAAAAATTCAATTTTGACTGAAACGGTTTCTGTTAGAAAAAAAATCGTAAAGCAAAGTTGGGTTCGAGTTCGCCTTTTGGAATAAAAATATTCATATGCTATCATTGCAGTTTAACGTGTACGGTCAGCTGTCTCACATATTTCAATTTTATGATACTTTACTGCATGTGACAGACAATTACATCACCAAAATTCATGAATTTATCTGTTCACAATAGTATTTAAAACTTCCACGCGTTTAGAAAGTTGGAAATTTTTCCATTTTCACTCTTCTCTTCTCCCACTGACATCCACCTCCAACAACTCCTCCCAGTATCCACCCTTGCGAAACGAGCCCGAGACACACTCCGCATTCCCCCGGATTATTGCCACGGAGATAGCTTGATAGATAGCTAGATAGCTAGAAAGGACTCCGCCCTTGTCTCTTTGGACGCCGTTCGCAACCGCTTACCCAACTTGCTTAACATCTCGTCAGATCCAACAGCAAGGGGGCCGTGCGTTTCGCACACCAATGGAACCACCAAAAACCTATCAGCCAGTCACTCATACTTCGCAACCTTGCTGTTGTAGGCTCCCTCGGCCAGGGAACCCGCCGTCACAGCCGTCGAGTCAGCAAGGGTGTGTCGACAGGAGACGTCCAATACCAAACTTTGCCCCCGCTCCCATGGAATTAGCGTCAGCCCACCAGGCTGACTTCCCATCCTGCCGACTCAGACCTGACGGTTCCAGACTGTTTGGGATGTTAACAGATTCAAAGGCCCGGCCCAGAATTGCATTGATGCTGTTGTGCCTGTTTATGCGGCCGGAGACCCTAGTACAAGACAGTGCGTGTATACCGCCAGAATCCGCCCAATCCCCACAGACGCATTCGTGCTCCTGTGATACCCGTAAGCCGAAACGCAGGCAGATCCCAATTCGCACCTGTCCATCCGACAATCTTAGTCCGAGCTGCGCCGCCGGTAATGCATGCAGCCAACCGCAAGCCAAACTACTACAGGAAGCCAAAAGCCGAGACCAGTCTAATGGATTCGCGTTGGTGTCAACTCTAAGCTTTTCTAAATGAGCATCCTGGGCGATTCTATCCCATGCCTTCTGGACTCCCATTCGCTCCTCTACCGGTTCTGTTGCTCTCTCTCTCTCTCTCTCTCTCTCTCTCTCTCTCTCTCTCTCTCTCTCTCTCTCTCTCTCTCTCTCTCTCTCTCTCTCTCTCTCTGTCTCTTTGCTGCCATTCCGTTATTTCGCAAACTTCAAATCTGGTTGGAAAACTTGATGCAGAGTGCACAATTTAACGGATAAGCAATAAAACAACAACCAGAGATAAATTATTGGTTCGCCTTTTCCGCTTGAGCTCGATGACTGACAAAACAATAAACTGGCGCTTACATCCTGTGTATCCGGGATTTCTGAGGTCAAAGCTGTCATCAGAGAGACTATTCTGTCGTTCACTCTGATAATATCAGAATCATTAATCAGCTGAGAAAGCGCAGTTAATTTCACAGGATTTTCATTGCAGATGGTCAATGCAGGAAATTTGATTTCTTGTAGTTCCAAAAAGCTCACTGACGTGCTTGTTGGGAATCTGTTAATGATAAATTCAATGACATCGGAAACCAAACATAATGAAAATCAAGGATTTGCTTAATTTAAAATATTGGCGATATAAAATTTGTTCATAAGTTCGGTTTTGTTCACTCAAAATTAATAAAGAAAGTATATCACAAAGCTGGTCGCGGGCAAGCTGTTATAACCTATTAGCTGGTCTATATGTACAGTAGGGTGGAAACGCCCTACTGTAATATTCCTTTTATTATTTAAAAAGATTCTCCATCAAAAATTAACTCTAGTTTGAATCTATCAATTTAAAGGTGGCAGCAAAATGGTCGCATTTAATTAAAAATAGCACTTCAATTATTGTGATTTTAATTTAATTTAGCAGACCTGTCTCTTACTGAAGTGCTAATTTTAGATAGAATTAGCTTTTCAAAATAGACATTTTAATTAGAAATAGCACAGTGTTTAAAAGGTGTAGTTAATGCATCTATCAAATGGTTTTGAGAACACAAACCTAGCAAGATTCCGCAGATTAGACGTAGCAAAAATTTATTGGCGACATTCCGTGGAAAATTTTAGAGCTAAAACCCAGACAACCGGTTTCCAGCCAAGTGAGAGAATTTCCTTGGAATCTTTTATCGCTTAAAACTGACTGACTAGATTCCGGTAAATCGAGTTAAAGACGAGTATGTTTTATATGTATTAAATGTGTGAAAATTCATAGTTAAGGGCACGGCTGGCCAGTTTCCAGCTTCATCAGAGATTTTCCATGGAATTATAAAACAGCAAAACTTAGACAGCAAGATTCCGAGCGATACAGTGCCATTCCGTGGAAAATTTATAAGCCTAAACCCAGCCCGCCAGTGTCTGCGGAATCTTGCTAGGTTTGTGTACTCAAAATCTTTTGATAGATGCATAAATTCTTAATACAAATAGCAGCTGTTATTCGTGCAAGTTCAAATTAACTTGCTTTTCTTGTTAAATGCAAAGTAAGTGCTTCTTATTTTTAAACAGAATACGCTCTACAAAATAGATTCAGTTGAGTTTCCTATGCTCATTCTCAATAAAATTTTAGTAGTGGCTTTTCAAAGGCTAAATCTGATGACCTGGACATCATATATTCATATCTGCTATGCACTTAGCGTACGTTGTTTGCTAACAGATTTAGGTGAAGTATGCGATAGATGCATATAGATATAGATTTACAGAAAATGCAAGAAGATAAACTTGTGGCAAAACATGTTTTCCAAATTTATTCAACTCTTACTTTATCAACAACTTAACACAAGTAAAATCTTGTCATTTAATTTGGTACACTGCAGAATTTGAATTTAAGCGTGTACATGGCAGACATATATTCACTGAATACTATATGTATTTCAGGTTAATCACGCCTAGTACTAAAATTTGCAAGATTAATTAACATTAACATTAACATTAACATTTTCAACTAAGAGTATCATATCATATTACATCTATTGAACGAAAAATATCATTGCATTTTATTCTTAGCGAGGATGTGGCCATTAAACTGTTAGTATTGATACGCACTCTGCTAAACATCATTATAAATTCTAATGAGAATAGCAGTTATCGAAATTTGAAACGTCAGTTTTTAAGTAGATTTCGCACCCTCCTGAAAATTGGTGGAAATTTCAAATGAAATTCAGCAGCTATTGCTAAAACATACTTCGAATTCTAGTTGGAATTTTTAGCGTCCTCTTTCAAACGTTGCTAGTTTTTAAAAAAATGCGCACACCCAATTCACTATTTTTAATTAGAAATAGTTTATGGGTCTTAACAAAAGTGCTATTTTTAAAGTAAATAAGAAAAAGTAGCACGCGCCGAAAAGTTTACACTTGAATTGTGCCCATTTTGCTGCCACTTAAAAATTGACAGACCCATACGTGTCTTGTTTTTGATAGAAGTCCCCCGTTAGTTCATGAATTATTGTCAATTACATGTAACAGTTAATGTTTGTCAGTATGTTCACGAAGATAGAGCATTATTTGTCTAGTTTGCTTTCGAAATCTCCAGTTGTCACCCAACAAGACTCTTTGCGGGGGTGCTGTGGGCGAGAGAATTGATACGCGACCTAGACTGGAGATAGTTCCAGGTCGGCCTAAGACCAGCCTCGCCAACAAGAAATACCAGAAATGTGTGAAACTTAAGACTCACTCCCACTACGTTACCCCAAATTTAAGCCCTATGTACCCTTACTTACGGAGCTAACAAATTCTACACCTAGCAAGATTACAAATGGCCAAGTGGCCGTACCACATAATTTACTATAGAAGAGGGGGGTAACATCAAAGTTTTACTCACACTTACAGACTAGTTGGATTCCAGGCAGAGGCAGTAATGGACATAAAATACTATAGGGCAGATATAGAATATTGATTCGAATCCCCTTTTAACAAACCTTAGAGTTCCTTCCCAACCTGTCTCCAGATTGAGGGTTATTTGCTGTTCGTCCCCGAAGCCTATGAACCCTCAGGGGCCCAAAGCAAGATAAGCACACAGTAAAGATAAGCGAAAGCTTGATCAATAGCGCAAAACGCAAGGGCCGACTGATCAGGACGAGAAAAGAACACAAGCTCAATAATAGAATGCTGGAGGACGCCATAGTGATTACGAAGTCACGTGACATACCTCCAGCCAATCAAATTTTAGTAGAACTTCGAGAGAAATTTCTAAACCAGACTAGACAAATAATGCTCCATCTTCGTGCACATACTGACAAACATTAACTGTTACATGAAATTGACAGTTTCAAACATAAATTGCGAACTAACGGGGAATTTTTAGCAAAAACAAGATAAACTAGAGTTAATTTTAGATGGAGAATCTTTTTAAATAATAAAATGAATATGACGGTAGCGCATCTCCTCCCTACTGTACATATAAGCGACGACCGTTGCGACAAATGACAGATCTATTCCAAGCGTGACAATACCAAAAATAGAAATAGCAAGTGTCAATACAGAAACAAACCAAATTTATATCAAGTATTAAATTAAATTGAATTGACGGTAAGTATTTTCATAACCTCACAAATTTTAAATTTTAAATGAATGTATTAACCTACTCTAAATACTCTTGTGTCTGTTCAGCAATTTGCTTGATCATGAAACCGGACGCAAGGATAACCAGAAGCAACCATCCAAGCCTGTAGACGAAGCTGCGATTGTTGCTAATATGACTGAAGCCGTGAGCGCTCGTACTTTGGGAAAAGTTTAGCAATATCTCTTTTACTGTCATGATTTCGACTCCTTTATCTAAATTAAATAGATAGAAATCTAAGGCTTTTCAGAATGTAACTGATGTTTTCGGTGCATCGGAGTTTACGCTCTGGCAGGGTAAATATACGCAGAATATACAATTATATGTCAACCGATTTTGAATCAAGTATTTAATTTTCTTCCATGGTAAAAACAAAGCTACGTGAAGGCGTCAAGGCTTTACAATGCTCAAATAACCAAACTTCTTAGCGCATACAACTGACACCGGCATTTTGTGTCCAATGATGGCTAGGACGTTGGTAACTGGAGTAAGTCCATCTGTTACTCAAATATACACTGATTTTTGACAGCCATTGAAATTTAAACTCTCCCTATCGGTAAGTTGAATCTGTAGATCGAAACAGAATATAAGTTACACTTATATCGATCTATCTGATATCCCCAATCATAAGCATCCAGTATTGAACTTAGATCTCGAAGGACTTAAGTCTCATCCAGATTCCAGAGAGAGTGAATGAGTCATAGTTAAATCAGTATTTATTTGTCGCCTCAGTTTTCTATTATATTGAAACTTAATTTCTTCAAGAAAATGAACTTCAAATTGCACGTGGTAATGTGGCGGAAATAAAGGCAATAACATTAATATGACACAGTAAGGGCAATTAATCACAGCACTTTAAGCAAACTAATTGCAAAACTTTAGAAGCTTCAATTACTTTAGATCCAATGTGCTGTAAAGCAAAGCGTTCCATAGTTCTCTCAAAGCAAGTGTGACTGTGATTAAAAATTGTGAACAGTCACGCTGTGGGTAGGTTCACTGCGCAATGTGGTACGCTAACGAAACTAGTAGATGACATTATCGAGTACAGTGATGCTTGGACTTCAAAAAGGAATAAGTTCTAAATACTATAGTTACCTACATATAACCATAAGAGAATCAAAGCCCAGATAATTTGGAAACCAAAAATCTATGTTTTGATAATAACCTGCAAAAACAGAAAAATTTGAATAGATTCATACTGATCTATTATGGTTTTCAATCCACAGATCCAATTTCCAATTACAAAATTGTAGGGCGAAAACTGATATTCCTGAAACACTTACCAGCGATTGAGTGATATTCCTGGGTCCAACTCGGGTACACTGAGACAAAATAGCGGTATCCGTAACGACAGCCTGAAAGGATTGAGATTGACGACCTCCGCTAGGGGCTGAATAGTTTCGTAAGGTTGTAACTACCACAATTGACTGACCGTTCCATGAACAGGGGCCGACCGATGTTATCAAGCATCTCAATCCGGGTTGAATGAAACCCAAACCCGGGTTGAAATTAGGTTGAACATTTCTGCCCCAGTGTTACCAAACCTGAGCTGACTAAACCCGGGTTGGAATAACAGGGTAGGGGTTGAAATTACTATTGAGTTCTAACCTAATGTTTAGAAGTATATTACATTTGAAAATTTAGGTTCATTTTTGGGTTGAAAACGTAGAATGTCAACCCTCGTCAACCTCAGCTAGGTAGGTGGGCTGAAATTTCTACCCGGTTGAGATATCCGACAGTTATACTTTCGTTCTAGTTTTTTCTATAGCTGACGAACTGCGCTAGGAATAGTCGAATTTTAAAAACTCTTTCGTTTCTAGTCTTTTCTATAGCTGACGAACCGCGCTAGGAATAGCCTGTCGAATTTTAAAAACTAAGGATCATTCCCAATATTTTCATAAAATATTTCATGAAGAAGTCAAAAGAAAAGAAACAGGTTAGAATACAAGGATGAAAAGATTCCTGAACCAGTCTTTTTTATTAAATTGGTTCTTTTAATTTTTGCTTTCTTTTTATACTAGCCAATAAAACGCTCAGTCATTCACATTGATTCCGCATTTTTCATGATAAGGCTCTTTTTGGGTTGAAAACTGGGTTCAAATCCGGGTTGAAACAGCTCAGCCCATGTTAAGCTAACCCAAAATAATGTGTGATAAAATTGGGTTGAGCAGCGGGGTTTAGCCAACCCCAAAATTTTAGGGTTGAACCCAGTTTTGGGTTTTTTGTTTTGGTTTTGAAACCGGTTTTGATGACCCCGGACGGTGGCTCTGGCTTTGGAGAGTAAACAACAACAAAGGCGAGATGATTGGCCGTACGAGGTTCCTTTTACAGAGACTATATATTGGCCTAGTGGGTTGTATATGAATTCTGTACGTGGGTTTGGTTATTTCAGGGAAAATCACTCCAAAAAATTGGAGGAAAGTAGTGTATGAAGTTTCAGCTATAATTTGGCCCAAATATAAATGCTGTGTATCAAAATCCAATGAAATATGTGATGAATTGAATTATCGAATTTGAACCGCGTTTACTCATACCTTTGCTGAGAAATAGGGACCACAATTTGTGAGCAAAATTGATGGTTATACAAGGGTTATAAGCAATCTAATTTGCATATTCAATGTAACCGAAGTTAGTGCAATGTTTTCTCATCACTCTACGGCTGGCGCGGGCGCCTGTACAGACCCCACCCTACGTGCCGTGATGTTCTATTAAACTGTTCGTTTAAAGCGCTGACAACTGCATAACCAAAGTTATACAACTCTTTTGCAATTTTACTGTGTACAGAGTGTGCATATAAATCAGATAATGCACAGTGCAGCGTGCGCATAACTAAGTTATACGCACGCGCACACTAGGAGGCCTGTCCCTAATCTAAGTTGCTGAAGCATACAGTTTCCTGCATGCTTCAGCAGTGTGTACAGCAGAGCTTCAATATAGACAGCACTGCTGCACACCAAAAAATAAGCCTCCCAGCCATGGCAGGCAATGAGATAGGTGCCACTTTACACTGAAATTTGTCTAGACATATCTGTCAGCTGCAACATAAACGAGTAAGGTTTCATCAATTAAGGATAGATTTAATCGTTGTATAAGTACTTTACAACACACCTTAACGATGTTCACTAATTTCTACTGCGCACGTCGCATGGGAGGCCCTCGTGCGTGGCACTCGTGCGCTACGCGCACTCGTGCCCCACACTCGGAGCTTCCCACACGGCGTGCGTATAAACCAGTGAATGCACGCTAAGGTGTGCTATAAAGTATACCTATACAACTCACTCTCCCTTTTCCTATGTTGATTGCGTGCGTATATATAGCTGAGTGCACGCTACAGAGAGCTTCGTTGCTCTTCTGTATGGTGCACCCTGCGGATAAGTTATTTATCCGAACGATGCACGTGGGAGGCCTGTACCTACACTAATTTTCTGAGCCATGCAGTGCCCTGCATTGCGCAGCAGTGTGTGCAGCAGAGCTCCAACCTAGACAGCTCAGCTACACACCAAAAAAGGCCTCCCAGTTCTTTGTTTAGTTTCGAAGGCATGTATAAAATACAAAAATTTCAACGGACATTTCATAAAAATAAACAGTACATAACAAAGGCGAAAAAGGAAAACAACAAACATCCAGTTACACATTTGGATTATATCATGAGAGAAACCCCAGTTCAATGACACATATATTTCTAGCATTACAGCATGTTCACAAAAATGTTCAAAATTCATGAAAAGAATTTATAAAAGTGGCTTATTCTGCTTAATCTGGCATTGCCTGAAATTAGTAGTAAATCATTACAAACATATTCTGCATTATATATTAAGAAAAGCTGTTCCGGAATAGAACTTCTTTCCAATTTCTTCCTGAAAATAAATATACCAGCTAGACAAAATTACAGCAATACAAAATGAAATACCAAAGTCCCGATTAATACAAACACAATCTAGACAAGAAAACGTAGCAATTATCCACTAAGTTTCAAATAAAACGAAATTTTGACGATTATATACATTCCTTTTTCAGCTTAAATAACTTAATTCGATTAAAAAATTTTGTTTAAAATTTTGTTGAGAAACTCTATTCAGACATGATTTTGTTAGATATTCTTAGTGACTTTTCGCGATAATTTGCTGTGTTTCGAAAAATTTAGGAAAAATGTCTTCCTCCAGTAGAGCTCGAACCGGCAATCTTCACGTTATCAGCGTGCGCGCCGGAAGACTGCGCCAAGGAGGCTTAATATTTTAGTTGCAAAGTCTGGCTTTAGTATTCTGTAGTACTTTTGCATGTTGGCTTTCATCGATTGCTTCTCTTGCTACTAAGATTTGCACATATCTGTACTTAGTGCATTGCGCAACAAAAGGCCTCCCAGCCGTGGCAAATTTACTGCCAGATGGTCTTCAAAATTGCTTGTACTCATGTTCTCGACTGCAGCATCAGAGAGTCAAGTTTCATTAGTTTAGTGGGAAGCTTCATTTTGGGGGACGAAAAATCGAAAAAAATAAAATTTCTCCAATTTGGCTGAAAGTTGCCCGAAACATTGTCAAGGGTACCTAGGTTATATGTCTAAAATATTACGCCGATATCTGTTTTCATTAGTCGGCTATGGCGGGTCAAAGTTGCCATTATCGCTGTTTTGGGCTCAAAAACGGCGATTTTTCGAACTTCGGGAGCCTGTGCGGCCTCATTTTCCCAAATGAAAATCGCTGATCTCCTGGGATCTGATTGGTACCTATATGGTTTACAATTTACGATATAGAAAATTTGTGGCTCGAACCTTTATTCTAGGGATTTGCAGAAAAAACTTCGAAAAAGTGATATTTGGTTACCCTCAAGAAAGCCATATTTGGTGCAAAAACTTGTGCCACAGGAAACACAGAAAGCTGAAATGGGGCTGATTCAATGAATTAACTTAGTCCTTCGCCCAGGTTTCGGTATGCGCCAATTCAAAAGCCCATAGCGCATGCTTAATAATTTTGAAGTTGCAGACCCCGAAAAGTCGAAATTCAGCAAAATGCATCAACTTTGACAAGCTTCTGTGAGAGTTGTAGACGGTGTTGAAGAAAACGGCAAATGCAGAAGTTCTTAGAGTGTCTCCTAGTATTATATATGTGAGAACAAGCGAAATCTGAAAACATCAATATTGGGCTCAATCAAGTCAGGTCGAATCTCTCAGAAATCCTGTCATATATATATATATATATATATATATATATATATATATATATATATATATATATATATATATATATATATATATATATATATATATATATATATATATATATATATATATATATATAATAGTAACAGCTTTGTTGACTTGCCATTTAGGAAAAGAAAATAACTTTGATAAGTGTGATAGTAGCAGCTGCACTACACAAAACCTTGATTATGATTACGACAGCGTTATGCATTATGGACGGAATTATTTTTCTTCCAATGGTCAAGATACTCTAGTTCCGAAACAATCTGGGTAATAAAATAATTTAAATACACCAACTAACTACAGGAATAGCTTGACTGTTAACTTTATACTATTTTATTGCAAATGTAGTGAACTATGTCCTTAGTCTCATTTATGTAAAACTCATTATAGCTCTATAAGATCGAGAAAAACATATAAAGCAAATGAGTTCATTGGCTTCACAATTTTACTTGCTTTCAAAATTATATCAACGTTGCGAAAAACTTATATCAGCTTTAAAAGTGTGATATCTTGCAGTATATTATTTGCAGAGTTACTATCGGACAACGAAAAGGTCTTTCTATCTTGGACATTAAAAAGTTGAATACCCTCTACGATTGCGATGATGCACACATAGGTCTGGAGCCAAGTCTACCTGATACCAATAATCTGAATGGCCAAGACTGCTCAAAAGGTAACTGAGCTCATTTATTTTTATCGTAGCAAACGCCAATTGTTTAATTTTCTATAAATTTGGTAACCTATCTCAGCCAACGTCCTCAATTTCAGAAGCTGAACAGGAAGCTGTTAGGCTACTTTAACTTTGGATTTCTCAGAAGACAACAGAATATGTTTCCTGTGCACACGCCATTAACTCAAGAAATCAGGGCGCACGTAAATGTTTAAATTCGTTCTTGTTCAAAACGTTGAATGCCATCCGTAATGTTGCGTTCACGCCTTTGAAGATTCATGAAGATACATGAAGTGCAACCCCATCAGAACGTTACTGCTGATAACTTAGATGAAACTGATTTAAAACTGACTAACTAAACCAACAGAAACAGTTTCTAAATTACCTCGGAAAGCTTATATCAGCACAGAGAAATGGACTCCAGCAACCTTTTCCTTCAAATAGTCTAGATTTTCAAGATGCCTAAATGTCTAAATTACATTAATATATATGCCAATTTCAAATGTACTTTCATGATTCACTCATGAACCATTAGCTCCCTTTGTTTGGCGAGCGAGGTTAAGTCCTCCCCCATGAATTAGGAATTCTCTAATGAAAGTAGCGTTTTCAGACCTAAGATAGATTTTAGTGATAATCATTTCTGTCCTGTCATGAAGCTTATTGTGCAGTATTATACTGTGAACTCCTGTACAAAGTACCTAAAGCGATTATAATATGTTACATATTACACGACGAATTTTATATGTAATGAATGGCCGACTCATGCTTCGTAGAAGCTGAAGAACACTTCATCAACCACTTTCTAAACCTGCAGGTTTGCTTTCCACAAAGTTATGACAAAATCGTTTTATATTATCTATTTTGCCAGTTTCAAAATTCAAATAAGTTTAGGAATAGCGGCTGGTTAGCAACAAACCAACTACTCTTCTCACGTCCAAAGCCGGGACTTAGTGCTCTATTGATACGCTGCTATAATTTGGTGCGGTCCCGGGTTAGTTTTCAGACCAAGCTATACCAATCACCATCGACTACAGTTTCAGTCTTTAACGTCACGTCATAAAACAGCTTAGTCACGTGTTCAGCCCTAATGAAACTGAAACTGAAGACGACATTCCTGTAAACAGTTCTGACTTAAACTATACCTACTTGAGGTATTCTTGTTCTGAGACATGGTTTGAATGACAAAAGACTGATGCCTTGTTTGCCTTATGTGTCTTCAAGCACCAAAGCTTTGATTGAAATTAGTTGTGTCTATTTCTTCATATTTAATTACCAGTACATTAATTGAATTACCACTTTGGAACTGTACCGAAAAACAACGCACACAGTCTGCGACCTTGACTATTTTCTAGATCCCGTGTCTGGTGGTCTGGACTTGTTTTATGTGAGGCGCGGAAGGGGTGGGGTACAAAATTAGAAAGACTAAAAGGCTTTTGTCCAAAAGTTTAAAACTTTTCTAGCTTCATTTCCGCACTGTTTTGGTTGCTATAACCTTGAATAGAATTATACATACTGTAATACATGAAGCACAATTACGTAGTTTTATTGATTAGTACAAATCCACAATGTGAAAGCTTTCCTACAAGTTAAGGTGCTGGTTTCCTTTCGGGTATTTTTGACTCCTACGGCTTTAATCCTTTACGCAAAGGGCTAAAACTTAGGAAATAACCTATTTCCGTGCTCTTTATATAGTATATAGTTTATATAGTCCCGTATTCTTAAGCCAAAAGATAAGACAGTTTTGGTTTTTGGCCTTACGCTCCCAGTAGGTAGACAAGACACATGATTGGTTGGTGTGGCTGGAAAGAGGACTCGAAAATGAACATTTTTGTTCTTACAACCTTTGACCTATCTCCAGTGGTTAAGTCAGTATAAGCAAAAAACTGTTTTTAGGGTCAAAAAATGGCCATTTTCGAGGAAATCGGTTTTTTCAAAATTACTGCCACATGTTAAGGACAAAATTGGCTTAGTTGTACTCAATCGATACATCGTCCAAATGCACATTTTATGAATGCCTATTAGCCGGACTTTATTGCTTTCAGCTAAAGATTTGGCCGAAAAACCATTTTGGCAAAACTGCGATTATTTTGTTTCGAACATCGATTTCGCAAAAACTACTCGACGGATTCCGGAGATTTTCGCCAGAATCGAAATTCGGACTTCTGCGGAGGGACGTTGTTCTTGGTTTGGGTTAAAACGTATTGAGTAGCAAGAAAACTCAATGCGAAGTTGCGAAATTTCGTGTTACTATGCATTTGGCCGATTTTCTCGACCCTTTAGACCTGCTGAGCCAAATCCAAAAAAACGTCCCTCGCCCCAGATGTCCTTCATATCGTGGCACAAAAAGAACTTTTGGTCGATTCTTCAGCTTTGAGAAATCGATGTTTAAAAACTTTTGGTCTATATTCATGTTTAAAAACTTTTGGTCTATATTCATCCTGTTCGATGTCAGCTTGTCAGAAAATTTCTGCTATTTTTTGCTAATTTTGCCAGTTCTGTAAGCTCCTGTGAATGTACCCATAATAAGCTTTAAAACGATGTATAAAGCTCTTTACAACTCCCAAAATTGAGAAAGTTATAGCGTTTCAAGAACACCACAAAAGCACTGCACAAAAGGATACCAACACCTTAAAGCCAACTACTCGTAACTGTGCTGTTGCATTATAATTGTATTGTTCTAATTGCTGCACATCTATGATTTCTTACAGCAACTCCTGTCAATACAGTACTTAGCAAGGTCGTATACTAGGACAACAAATTCCATAAGGCTTAAAATGCTTATTCCCAACATTAGACCTATAATACGCGCAAGTTGTTCCATAGGTCAAATTGCGACAACATGCATAATACATATAACTACTAAATGTACTAAACGTTCCAAATGCATGGGCGTAAATAAATAACAAATAAATACACTGAGAAAGAAATAAATATGTCTATGGAATTGCTGTGCTGCCTTCGAATTCCTTACTGTCTTGGAAACATTCATACAGTTCATTTTCCTTTTGTGGAATGAATAAAGTCGATTTTAGTGTCCTCACATGGTGTACTAGGATGGATTTAATACGTTGGTGCATTTAACAAATTATCGTTGCTGATACCAAAAAACTTACTTAAAAACTTAAAATCAAAACTTACCAAATATTCCTCCAATGCCTGATACAAACGATCCCCAGGAGTACACTGGATGCTCATGATAAATTGCCACCTGAAGATTTTCGTGATAGACGTTGAGTTGGACAAAGTTCCCTTGAATGAAGCTGCGTATTTCACTCCTAAGCTGTGCTTTTGCCAAAATTAAAGCTATTTCTTTGGCAGGAAGCGAAGAAGGATCCTCCGTTTCATGAGCTGTTACATCGCTACCGCTATTCGGATTTTGGTGCTGCTGTTGTTGTTGGTTTTGTAGTTGCTGTTGTTGTCGCTTATTTCGATTAATTTGATTAGATGGTGGTTGCGGTTTGGTTTTTGACATAGTCTCTTCTTCTTGAGGTGGATGAGAAAAATTGTCTCCCCCGGCAAGCTCATCACCTAAACTGTTTTCGCATAGATATTCACTTGTTTACTTCGGTATGAAGTACTATCTGCACTAGTACAGTGCAAGGTTTGATTACTCCAAGGCTGAAACTCTACCTTTTGTAACACTGTTGACGAAATTTTTCATCTAAATGCTTACTTCTGGAATGTCATTAAGTTTGGGCACACAGTAAACTGAGTTTAAGATATACAATTAACCATGAAGTCGTACATGAACCAAAAAATATTGGAAAAAATATTAAATGATTGGAAAGTAAAAAGGCTTTTGGAAGCTGTTGGTTATCTGCTATTACTTGTTAGTTGCTTGCTTGCTTGCTTGCTAGTTGCTTATTTCTTTTTTGATTATTTGCTTTGGCTGTTTTCTTTTCTAGCCTAAAGTGTAAGCGCAAGCTGAAATTTCAACTGAGGCTATCCATCTCTGGCTATGCTTTGACTGAAGTTTCTAATAAAACAAGTCGAGGTCTAGAGTTTCCATACCTCCATACATTAGTAAACTAGATAAAGTAAAGTAAGTTAGTCCTTCAACGATCAAACAAGGCCTTAAATCGAGGACTATCTATTAAACTAGGCATTCAGATTTAATTCAGCACCATTTTACCCTTTTGTCGGCAGTTTTAATGTCTGAATAGATTATTCTATACCTAATTCAAGGTTGCCTGGTGATTCTCCTGGACCCGGCTGTGGATTATGTGGTCTTTCCATGTTCATGCCTTTAGTAGGAGGTTCAAATAGATTCGCAATTTCAGTAACATTGTGCAGATCCAAGGCAAGTACGGCACTCAATGTTGTCAAGGTATCATACTTATTCATGGTTTCCTTGAAGAGAATGTTATTATAGCTATTATTTAAGAAGAATGTTATTATAGCTATCATTATTATTATTTGGAATACCGTAATTTCACATTGCAAATAAATATGAGAACGTTAAAATGAAACCTAAACTTCTGTCAATGAAAGCTTTGGTAGCAACTATAAACTGAACGTTACATACGTTAGACTCGAATCCTGGGTTCAGCTCATAGTCAACAACTTGGGTTTATATGTGGCTTATTAAAAGTCAGCAGTCTGATAAAGTTCAACACACATTCGAATATGTGACAGTATTCCTTTACTACTACTTAGCATTACTATCCCTTTAATTTGAATTTGAATCCTAATAAATCCTAAATAAATAATAAACAGAATTTTTGAGAATAATTATGTTTGATTTATGATTAGAATTTATAAGTAGGTTATAGAATTAATTATGTTGACATATCTACAAAGCACTCAGGATATTAAGTACTGCTTACAAGCATAGTTGGATAAAGTTTCACAAAGGTTCCGTATTTTACGCTAAAATATCTGTCCACTGGAAAAACCGAAGTTGTGATTTTGGTGTGAATTTTATTTCTGCTGCAAGGCTGGGGGCATTCCTGATTGCACAATCCTGGTTTTATGACCTCCTCCAAATACTAAAATATTACTGCATGATCGTGTGATTATCCATAAACGTAGGGATGTTCTCAGCAACATGTAAAGTCATTAATCACAATATTCATAGGATCTGCATGATAACTTTCTTAAGCCAAGCAACAGCTAGAATTTGAGCGAATCAAATGCAACACTTCGCAAACATATACATTTGTTGTGTAAACTTCTAGAAGGGGTCCGTCTATTTCAAAATGCATATAATATAAAGCTAGAAGAAAATTTTACCAATATTTTTACTTTTTAAAGTTTTGCTGGAAAATGTTAGTAGAAATCTCATTAAGTGTAATTAAGTGTATTTAGTAATTAATGTTTTATTCTATTGTATTTTATTTTTGCTGGAAGTAGACATGTGTATATAGGTTCAGATTACTTTAACTAATTTGAACTCAAAGAACAGTATTTACTAAATTAGAACGTAATCTGCTAAACAGTCCTTTGCTCCCCATCATTATTAGTTTCAAACAAATTCTATCCTTGGACATTCCCCTTTAGTAAAGTTGGCGGGGCTTAGCAATTTGGGTGACAGTTGGGCATACACCGTGTTGACTATGCACCACTGTAAAGTTGGAAGGGTATGGACAACCAAACTTTACGGGTGGAAACTGTGCGCGTATGGAAACGACGAACCTGGAGGAGACTTATGTTCCAGTCGACCTGGGCAGGATCTCGCCAAGAATAACTAGACCTAACAAAAGACTAAGTAGAGCTCACTAGAGGGCCAAATAACCACCTAACTATCAACTGCAAAAAGAACTTTGAATAAATTAAATACACGCTCAGTGAATAAATTAACCTACCTAAGACTGGAATAACTCAAAACCCTACCTACCGACTATACAATACTAATAAAATCCTAACTAAAGATACCCTAACGGTTCAGCTACTGAGACCGCATTTATTAGAAGCTACAGGAACAAGGGGAGCGACTCCCGAAATATAACAAAGCAGTGAGAGAAATTTGGACAGAGCAGACATTCATAATAAAATACAAGTATAGGAGATTTCAAACAAATAATAGAACCTAGGAGGACAATAAATTTAGACAGTGCAGAGAATAAACATTCACACTCAATAATTTACACATTATAAAGCAAGCCCACAATATATTCTAAACCCAACTCTAAATGAAGCCTCAACAATAATTCCCTAAGCCGTCGCGGCTGACAACAATTTAGACCATGCCATATTAAACCCTTTTCTAAAACAAATAACAATATTTGCTTACCAATTAAAAGGAAATAAAAGCGCAATAACACACCACTACTAAAATTTAGGTTGACCCACGCGGGCGCCTCGTTTTTTAAAATAAGATAATAAAATAAAAAAATAATTAAAAATAACCAAGTTGGACTCCAAATTAAAAGGCTAGGGCTAGGCACACAATAGAAAAATAACGGCCGCACGCTAGGGTTGAAAAAGACAAGACTGACTAGTTTTAAAGGAGACGTCTGAGTGGGATGCCTAGTGAATTTTGATTGGCTGAATTTGAGACCCTCTTGCAGACCCGACTATGCGCTTCCACAAGTCTAGCTCAGCAGCGCCACCTAGTCGCTAAGTGGGCTGAATAAAACATAGCGCATTTCAACATAAGAAAACAAACCCCTTTAAACTAATTTCAACCCAAATTTACACAACATATATTTCTTATCAAAAATACCACTCTTACTAAAATTTCACACTAAAATAAACTCACTAAAAATACACACTCAACACACATCACAACTCACACATTACATCTCCCCAGGGCTTACCGCCCGAGCTCCTGCGAGGGACACATAAACCAAAAGAAGGAAGAAATTTACCCAAAAGTGAAAATTTTTGACTGAATTTTGGTAAATGGGTCTCAGTACATAAGTAAAACAAAGCACAAGGAAGGATTACAAGAATACAAAACTAGACTAAACTTGACTAAATAGAAAACATAAAAAATGACATGGCGTCAAAAGACTTGTGAAGACCAGCCATAAAAACACGCATGGACAACTGCCATATTAATGCCACGGGGCGGTGCGTGAATGGGCGACCCATGATCCTCCAGCCGCAGCGGCGGGGATCTCGTACCTGTATTACCAGAAAAACCAAACTAAACAAAATGAGAACCAAAATGTCAGCTTCGTCTAGGTCTCTTCAAACTAGGGTACGGAGGTAGCCTCCCGCTAAACTTAGAGTGCGCCATCTCCGGCTGGGTGGGTGGGGGGGCCTAGCCTCGCATCGCTAACTCAGTTCCCTGCGGATCTCCTGCAAAATTAGAATGACGAAAGATAATTAGTAAAATAATTTAGGGGAATGGGTAATGAAATAAATTTAATCCCAGTGTTTCGCGTGTAAGTAGGAGTAAGTTTGTGGAATCTTTAAGTAAAATATAAGTATTAAATTAAATTAAAGGAGTTACAAAGTAACCCCAAACATGCTTAAGCATGTATAAAAAGGACCAAAAGGGTACGGAGAGTCCCCAAGTACCCTCGTGGTACTTATGAAAATAAAGTAAATTAAATTAGGAGGGGTTAAAATGGAGTCTTAGAGTTACTAAAAACGCGAAACACTGGTTAAAATATTAGTAGAAAGTCCCTTAAAATAAGAATTTTGGAGAAGATCCTCCCAACCGCGCATGCAGGCCTTAAAACAGAATGGGGCATATATTTCGGGAACTACTTTGGCGCTCTGGAGTGGGAAACAAAACTGACATTTAACCAAGAAATTTTTATAAAAAGAACCGAATGACAGGTACCAAAAATGGAGAGGAACCGTTGGGACAACTAAAAGACATAGGTAAAAATAATTTTGATAAAAGTGTGGCGGCAGTAAGGGACACAAGTTGGGACATGGCTGGTACGTCACGCATCTTCTGACGTTGCGTCAGGTTACGAAAAATACGAATCAAAACACACAAAACCCGCAATCAAACCCGTTAATAAAATGCGAAAAAGAAAACTTCAAGAAAAGAATAAACCCTGTTTTAGTAAAACTTTTTGAACATAACTTTGGTTAAATGATTAAAGCAAATGAAATACAGACATAGCATATAAAACTATACATCAGATCACATGGAAAAAGACAAAATTATGCATAGAACACAGTCAAAATCACTACAACGTACACCAAATTTGGTTAATTTTTAAAATAAAGCTCCTGGAAAATGATAAAATGTTAAGTAAATGGTTAGAGATTCTAATGTTTTGAATAAGAAAACTCAAGAAAATGGTAAAATGTAAGTAGGTATATAAAGAAACTCTAAAATTTAAAATAAGGCTCGGAAAAAGGTTAGATTTTTAAATGTTAAGAATACCACAAAATTACGACACAAAAATTAAAAAGGCAACCTTCTATATTTAAAGCACAAAAAACTAGTTTTAAAGTCACCAATTAAAAATCGTCTTCATTGGGAATCGTCTTCATCAAGGATTGGATCTATTATACATTAAAGCGTCTATATCGCTGGAATGGCACAAATCAGGGAAGAAGGCATAGATTGAGCAAATCGTCTTCATCGGGTAGTCAAAATCAGGGGTCAAAATTCTGGAAAAAGTCATCATAGGGTTGTCTTCATAATTGAGCAATCAGATCAGGAATATTAGTCCATAAATAGAGGTAGTCAGTAATTGAGGTTCAGGTCAAGAAAATGGCAATGATGGTAAAGGCAATGATATGACATGGAAAGAGTAAATAACGCCGCCGTTGGAATGATGGATTGATAGTGATATGATAGAAAACCTCCGCCGTTGATATGATACGTCCGCCGTCACAGTGATACCTCCGCCGTAAGAGATGTTACATCCGCCGTCAATGATAGGGAAAGGGACAAAGCTACAACTCCACCGTCGCGGTAAGTTGAGCCAGATACGTACAGTTACACCAGTCGCTGGTAGTAACCAAGGGGGCCGGGGGCGGTTTAGAAACGGTTCCAAACCGGGCTTTGGCGATCAATTGGGAGGCGGGAGGCTGCACGATGAGGGGCGGAAGGATCAAAAATAGCGACGCAGATGCACGGACTGTAGACATTTTTCTCCTGTCCAGGCGGTGCCAGTCCATCAATGTACTCTCCTGTACGATTCACCGGCATGCGCAGCGCAGCCGCTCTCAATTCTGTGGGCGGGTTATCCACTGCGAAGAATGGGGGAGCCATTCTTCCGTTCCTCCAATTCTCTCGTGCATGTTCGATTCTCCGCCGAATGACCTGAATAAACGCATCATACTCCGCCTGTGGAAGGGGAGTCCGAGATTGCCAATCCGAGTAAAAGTCCTGAGGTCCTCCCTGGGTAAACCAGAGAAGGATCACTGTCCAATAGGTACCATGGATAGACGCCCCGCTAAACCATACCTCGCGTCGGAACCACTGGTCAAACTGCTCATGCTGGAGATCCTCTACTCCACGCACCCTAGCCTGTGCCGGCAGGGCCGGACGAAAGCCCCAAAACGTCTCGCCCGAGGCTTCGCCGTAGAGAGCCGCTGGATGACGCAACATGTACTCGCGGAGTTCCTCCGACTGGTAGAACGTATCCCAATGAATGCGGCACATAGTTCGCACCTGATAGCCGCCTTGCCACGAATCGACAGCAAAGGAATAGGGTTCCACCTCTAGACGGTGTCGCACCTCCAGTTTGATTTCAGTGCCCGGGCGATTTGGATCAAGGGTGATATAGCGTAGCGCTTCCGCATGGCACGCAAAGTCACTCTTCCGGTGTTGATAGATATATTCAGGCATAGGAAAGACGATGCCCGGCTCCTGAGCTGTACGCAGCCCACCTTCAACGGGGTGCATGTACGAGTTCTGACAGTATTGGCGAAAATACGGAACCAAGAATTCCCGTGAATCCACAGCACGAACGCCCTGCATAGGTGGCTGGTACCAGTACCAAAAAGCTCTCCGCACGGCTTCCATTCGGTCCAGTTCCTGGACTGCAGCGCAGTACACGTCCCGGAAACCCCGCGAAGCTGGTCGAGAAAAAACATGCTCGTAAGGTGTCAGTTCCGGGACACAACGACGGAGCAGCTCCGCATGACCCCACACGGCGGAGTTCACCACCTTAAAGATCTCAACCTCTGGCTCCGGGTCTTCATACGGAGAATACTCGATCTTTTTGAATTTCCAAGTCGCAATAAACCCGGATCGGTCCGTCGTGCGCCGGTCGCCGGTCTCAAAATACTGATACATGTCCGGATGGTCTTCTCGGAACATCTGTTTCAATTGGTTCAACAGTTCCATAGTCATAGTCACCGGGGTTTGGCTCACATTAACAAACCAGTTCAGAACCACTTGACGAAAAGCCACCAGCGCTGGGTGGGGGGTTTCTCTGCCCACCGCGACTGGGAGCTGCTGACCCTTCCATCTACCCCAAAAATCTTGCCAATAGACCGCTGGAGGCGAAATGGCAAGATGGCCAACCTGTTCCGGGTATGGCTGTTGCATCTGAAATGGGGGATAGACCGGCTCGCTATGATTGTGCAGTAGACTCTTTCCGAACTGATCGCGTTTCGCGATAATGTGTTGTTCATGGAGAATTTCTCGGAACGATGGAAAATTACCTGCTGTCCGCGTGCGTTGGCTATCTAAAACCTGTTCGTATGTAGCTGGAACCCCAAATGGAGGTAGTGGCGTCGTCTTCCTTTTTCGCGAGGGCTCCTCGGGGTAAACCCGGGCCTGGCGCTGTTGACTAGATGATCTTGAGCGATAAGATTCATACCGGTTGTCGTCGCGACGTCTAGACTCCACGGGAGCGGATGCTGGTTTCCAATTATAAGATGCCCGCCAGTACCCGCTAGTACCAGGGCGCTGATCACTGGGGATCTGAGGTCCCTGGGCCATAGCTGTTCGTGGTGAGAAGACCGACCGATGTTCTCTCGGCGGTAGTTCGGTAGGGCGCCCTCGGCCTTTGAACTGAAGTCCTTCGGACTGAGTGGGCCGCAGCGGCCTCCATTCCTGATGGCTAGCTGAGGGTCTTTGATCAGCCTCATCTCGTCGCTTTCTATCCCTGGACCGGGATTCATGTCCAACGTCATCTCGACAGGTATAGTAGTCGGAACCCCGTGAGTCTGACCGATCTCGTCTCTGATATCCTGCCGCTCTAGACGCTGACGCCCCATAATCGTCACCCAAAACTCCGCGACCGTCACGGTCTTGCGCCCATTTCTTAGGTGGGGGCCCTGCATATCCAGATGCTCGTGAAGATGCAGAACTATCCCGTCGATCCTCCCGTCGAGAGGGTAGAGGCCCAGTCGGAGGCGCTCCGAACCGAGGTGGATAAGGAGACGAAGCCGTAGAGACCGGCGCGGGACGAGCCGTGCCTTGAGATGGAACGGGTCTAAAAACTGGGACCGGTGGGATTGCTGGAGCCAACATGACTGGAGCAGGCGCAGGTGCAGCCGCTGCAAGCGCAGCCATATGCTGCGTCTGTGGCCGAGGGACGTAGTTAGTGCGTACTCCCCATGGGACTGCCGCGGACAAGGGCATAGGCATGCCGGCCGCGCGAGATCCCCGATAAATATGGCCTCGCTGGTGTAGTGTAGGGCCTGGAGGGAGCATTAAAACGTCCAGTTCGGGTAAACTGAGGGAATGGTCGCACTCCTGGTTGTCTGCGTATAATGGAACTATCCGACCCCAACCGTGGTCGCTGCTGGAATAAATTCAATTCCAATTGATTAACAAAAGCCCGTAAATCCGAGACATCAGACATACCTGGCACCGGTGCTGAAAGTGGGTCCCTATCGGGCTCTCTGTTTCGGAGAGTAGAATCAATCCGAGCCAGTTTAAGCCGAAGAAACTCCAGTTGATCCCTAATGCTTGCCTGTTCGTCCCATTCTTCCTCTATAACCTCACCCTGATCGGTGGGTGATAGGAATTCATCGGTCTTCTGTGAGGCCTCATCTTCTTGTTGGTCGTCGTGACCCTGTTCCATGACATCTTCGAATAATTCCTCCCTTTTGGAGGCCTTATTTTTGGCCGAATCGGATCGCAAATACGGTCTACTAAGCGTAGCGCTTATAGAAGCAGGGCCCGCTGAGGCCTGACTGGACGAGGATTGAGTAGAAGAAGTCTTACTCATGGCCGGTTGGGGAAACAACCGTCCAAAACCATCTGGGTTCAAGGGCCGGTTAGCCATCGGGTCACTGGAAGTGGCCGTATCGGCCGGCTTGGTCGGAGCCTTAGTCGTTTTCACTGGAGAGTGCTGCACAGACATTTACAGAGAAAGTTACACAAAATGTAAAAGACAACAATTAAGCACGTACGATTAGTTAAAATAGAAACTCAAATTGAAATGAAATACTGACTTAATTAAAAGAACGACTAAATTACAAGGCACAACAAAATATTACGAGATCAAATCCGAGAAGCAAAAAGGGGAAAACAAATGACAGTACTACTACACAAAAGGGAAAAGGCAAAAATACAAACAGTAAAAATTAAACGAAACTAGGGAAACAACAATGAAACGGTCGAAGACTGGCAGCCTAATGTAAAGTTGGAAGGGTATGGACAACCAAACTTTACGGGTGGAAACTGTGCGCGTATGGAAACGACGAATCTGGAGGAGACTTATGTTCCAGTCGACCTGGGCAGGATCTCGCCAAGAATAACTAGACCTAACAAAAGACTAAGTAGAGCTCACTAGAGGGCCAAATAACCACCTAACTATCAACTGCAAAAAGAACTTTGAATAAATTAAATACACGTTCAGTGAATAAATTAACCTACCTAAGACTGGAATAACTCAAAACCCTACCTACCGACTATACAATACTAATAAAATCCTAACTAAAGATACCCTAACGGTTCAGCTACTGAGACCGCATTTATTAGAAGCTACAGGAACAAGGGGAGCGACTCCCGAAATATAACAAAGCAGTGAGAGAAATTTGGACAGAGCAGACATTCATAATAAAATACAAGTATAGGAGATTTCAAACAAATAATAGAACCTAGGAGGACAATAAATTTAGACAGTGCAGAGAATAAACATTCACACTCAATAATTTACACATTATAAAGCAAGCCCACAATATATTCTAAACCCAACTCTAAATGAAGCCTCAACAATAATTCCCTAAGCCGTCGCGGCTGACAACAATTTAGACCATGCCATATTAAACCCTTTTCTAAAACAAATAACAATATTTGCTTACCAATTAAAAGGAAATAAAAGCGCAATAACACACCACTACTAAAATTTAGGTTGACCCACGAGGTCGCCTCGGAGTTTAAAAGAAGAGAAGAAAATAAATCAATACTTACAAATATCCAAGTTGGACTCCAAATTAAAAGGCTAGGGCTAGGCACACAATAGAAAAATAACGGCCGCACGCTAGGGTTGAAAAAGACAAGACTGACTAGTTTTAAAGGAGACGTCTGAGTGAGATGCCTAGTGAATTTTGATTGGCTGAATTTGAGACCCTCTTGCAGACCCGACTATGCGCTTCCACAAGTCTAGCTCAGCAGCGCCACCTAGTCGCTAAGTGGGCTGAGTTAAACATAGCGCATTTAAACATAAGAAGACAAACCCCTTTAAACTAATTTCAACCCAAATTTACACAGCATATATTTCTCCTTAAAAATACCACTCTTACTAAAATTTCACACTAAAATAAACTCACTAAAAATACACACTCAACACACATCACGACTCACACATTACACCACACACAGAGAGGACGTAGACTTGCTTTGGCTGTGGAACAAGACTTGCTATGCTATGCTATGCTATGCTATGCTATTTATTGCCAACCAACAGATTACATCTTGCTATCCATTACATACCATATAAACAGATGACAAAATTAACATATCCCTAGACAGATACAAACATTAATGTCGAGAATGAATAATAGGTGACAGTGATCAGGTTGGGCCACGTGGTGGCTGCTTATTACCCGACCACGAATACATGTCATCAATATGAATATGTTAGGCTTGCGATACGGTTTTTAAACACGGATATTGAATTCGTTTCAACAACCTCCGCAGGGAGATTATTCCAATATCTCACAATTCTTTCACTAAAGAAGTGTTTTCTGATGTCTAATCTTGCCCGAGACTTATATAATTTAAACATATGACCCCGTGTGCTATCGTAATTTGCCATATCAAAAAATGAGGTAGCATCGAGAGAAATCCGCCTGTGAATAATTTTGTAAGTCATAAGTAAATCTTTGTGTAATCTCCGATTTTCCAACGTTGGTAAATTTAGTCTTTCAAGCCTTTGTTCGTAAGACAAGTCAACCAGCCCTGGAATTTTTCTAGTAAAATATCTTTGAACTCTTTCTAGTAATTGAATGTCTTTTTTGAAATATGGATTCCAAATTTCACTTGCATACTCCAGCTTTGGCCTTACATACATTAAATACATAGTCAGCAGGAACGAAATCGAACTTCAGACTTCAGACTTCAGACAATCATTGTGGTCATTTGACTGCCGATTCATAAAAACTATTCAGCAATTATATTTAATTAAGCAAAATGTTTATAAATACCAACCAAACCTTTACCTTCTCATATTGGCGACAGGACCTAGCCAGATTCCCACAAAAATTGATTGCTGCATTGCTTCTTTCAAACATTGCAGGAATAGTGTGCCCTGATAAAACACAATTGCAGTATTTGGTCGCATATTTCTGTAGGCATGATATGCGGCAGCTGTCAAAGCTAGGACGGTGACTGTATGGATTTCCCACGAAATTCAGATCTGTGAATAAGTCAGGAGTATCAGGCTGTCTAGTTTCCACTAAGCAGTTGGAATAAGGTTGTGATGGTTTCTAAAAAGCATAAAATAATCTACCAACACAGAAGCACGCATTGATGGACAAATAAAAACTTCGAGTGCTATGATTTTAGTTTTCTAGAAACTTAACATTAAACTAATAATCATTTCCACAGTCCCCAGCTAATTTCTGTATTTGTCTAACGTCAGGTCTTTGTGGTAGAATTTACTACGCAAACTTATTAACCCTTGCTTAAGTTGGAAGCTACAATTGATTAAAAAGAATTTAAACTTGTATTTTCATAACGAAACAAAAATGTGCACAGTACAGTACATAAACATAACTCGTTCAGATACGTGCATTATGTCACGTAAAGCTACATCGAACAAGCGTAGACAGGAATTAATCTGTAGGGTAAAGGGTTCGTCAGTGAACAGAACATGCCCACAGTGCACAGAATACAACAGTCACCAACCTACTGCAGACCAATGACTTTCCAACTACCAGTAAATAATCTGGGAGTCACACAGAAGTTGGGAAGTTAGAAGTAAGTTAGGAGTAAAACGAATGTAAACAGGCGTGCGCGAGTTGAAAATCAGATCACACTGACAGGGCAAGAACTTTCTGTGTATAACCCTGTAATCCTCAAATTGCATAATAACGGAATTATCTTCCAATCACTTAGCTTCTATAAGTGGAAACCTCTCAATCCCAAGGGAACACATGCTAAAGAGCTATATGTTTTGCTAAACGTTTTTCCACCCATGATGTGTTATGGAAAGGCTGACAGCTGGCTAGGATAGTTACAGCTGCCACAAACGGAAAGGTTGTACGCGTATATGTGCACCGCCTCGATTCAGTACACAAAAATACTCGATCAAAGGTTGCAAATTTGACAGATAATATGATCTTCTTGAGCTTGAATGGAAACATTTTCAGAAAGATAAATATAAACTGTGTAGGCTGACAGACGGGTTCACGGATGGTTCAACAACAAAACATGGGATCATGGTAGATATGTAGCTGCACTGCAACAGTGCAATTATCTCGAAGAGAGTAACAAACAGTAACATTTCGAACTTTTAATTAGGGGAACTGTTCCTTTGTTTTGCAAAACAGGCCAAAATCGAATTTGCCTATTGTAGGCATTTTGCAAACCTGTTAAACTATGTTGTAAACAGAAACAGGGCTTAATGACTATTGTAAACCACGAAACTATTATAAACCAAAAATATTTCGTCATTGAAAACGGTTCATTACCAAACGTTTACTTTTAAAGATCGTTCGTTACTAAAAGATACAATGAATCTTACTAAGTGCTGACTTGTGGTTACAGCCACTTTTACATAAGTCCCTGCACTGGCTGTGAAACCAAAAACTTCGGGAAGTGGTGCCTCCTCTTTTGGATGTAGTAAAACTCTAAATCCTACGACGCCAGATATTTGGTGAATATATTCGATCTCGTTAGCAAATAGCAAGATATCGTAGCCATTACCAATTCCTAGATAACAATCAATAATTTATAGTTGATAACGAAGCAAGTCTTTGGCTTCACTTGTTAATTATTTAGTGGCAAATCGATAAAAGCAAAGGTAAACTGGATGACATATTTGTCCACATATCTACATGTGTCCACATTGTCCATGTATGAGATTATGCAAAACGTCTAATAGCGATTGAGTTACCTGTTTCAGATGAATTGCTATTTATAGTAAAGGTGGTACATTGTCCGAACGTGCCATGCCGCCATGTATGATTAAAAATAGATTCGCTGCTGGTTTTACAGTCATGACCGTCGAAGGAGCATGAGAGAATCGATTCTGCCACATTTGATGAAACATTAGCAATGAGATTGTCGCTGGCGTTGAATAGTTTAGATTGTAACTGACTCATAAATAAATTCTACAAGAAATAACAAAGAATGTTATTGAAACGCAATTTCAAGTATACGCATCGGTACTAGAGCTAATATACTAATTAAGGCTTAAATGTATCACAGCCACGTTGAACACAAGACATCAATAGTCAATAGTTTTGCTGCCTAGGATGTTATGCATTTGGCACTAGTAATGAAGTTGGATAAAGGATACGATAAAGGATAAAGTTGAGGATACGTAGAATACTTCCATACTTAGGATACGTAGTTGAGGATAACCAGAATTTACTCCGCTTTTTAACTGGCTGGGATGATGTTCGCCTAGTCGTAATTGTCGCGCTGATCTTGATTATTTGACAGCGGCCTAAAGCATTCGCAGGAAAAAAACCCGAACAATCTGGAAAAAGTTATTTAACTCTTCCCTTGGCTGAGATCTTTCAATTCTAGTTCAGTAAGGATTCACTGCTAAAATAGAACGTTAATTAAACTGCGAACGTACTTCACCGTTGTCAGGAATTTCTGACGTCAGTGCCAGTAACAGCGGGATTGTATTTCCATCTACCCAAACAACATCTGAGTAGTCGAGCAGCTGACTGAGGGTGCTCAGCTTGACCGGATTCTCATTGCAGATGGTCAAAGCTGGAAACTTCAAGTCCGGATGTTCCACGAATGCGACAGAGGTGCTGGTTGGAAACCTATTGGTGATGTAAAGAAATAATTTATTCAGGTTGTGACTGCACTGAGAATTTCCAAAAAATAGTCTGATTGCTTAATAACTCAAACAAACAAACAAATTGATAAATAATAATAAACAACAAATAAGCAAACTCAAACAAACTAATTAACAAATGCTATTATTAACTCTTTCTAAAACATATGGACGGGATAACTGTCTAAGGAAACTTCTAAATTTGGAAGTTTTTGGATTTAAAAAGCAGATGCAGTTTTAAATATGACTGCTTCCTTCGCACTTGATTGACTAGATTTCGCTCCTAGAGGATAGGCAGCGGTTTTTGAGGTGTAGTCTGAATTCAGATTTCCAATCCAGCATATTGGGATTGCAGTGTATCTATAGTACGACCAAGAAATGTGTGTACAAACTTTAACCATTTATAGCGGTAAGGAAAAACTTGTTAGCTAGTGCTAGCGCCGGTTTTTTTGAATTACGGGAATTTGGTGTATTTTCAGATATTGGTTCTATTACAAGGTTGTGCAGCACATCAAGAGCTTTCAAATGATATTCATATTGTGGGGTATTGGAAAAAAATGTTTAAAATCCGGAAAATCCGGTTATTTGCGAATTCCGGGAATTGAGTGCATTTTCATGAGTTCATTCTATTATAAAAGCTGTTCAGCTCGTTGAGAGCTTTGGAATGATACCCATCTTGTCGGTATTGGAAAATTAAAATTCGGGAATTTTGAAAACCGGGAATTCCGGAAATTGAGTGCATTTTCGTGAAAAGCTTGCAAGAGCAAAATATGTAGTTGGCCCAGCTTTATTTGACCGTGGAAACAAAATTTCGATAGCGATAAAAATTCGGCGAAAAACTAAAAATATTAGATTTTCGGTAAATGAAACACGGAATTCCAGCTTTTGCCGAATCTGCGAAATCTCTAGTTCCGGACGATTCTAAAAATATAACATTCTTGGGGTTTACTACTCCAAAGGCTAATCTGCTACAAACGATCAAAGTTTGAACACACATTTTTTGGTCGTACTATAGTGAAAATTTTATCAAATCCGTAGTATTAATCATAAAATACTATATATTTTAATATACAATTTAATCAAGTCCGTAGTATATATGGTACTTATCAGAGGCGACTCAACTTGGTTAACATTATAGGCTCTGCTCTCCAGTACGGTTGTTTTGATTTTTGATTCGAATCGAATCATAAGTGTTTTGATGCGACTTTTGATTTTTGATTAATCGAACTGAATCAAATCGTTTAATATTTCACAGCAAAAAAACCGAACTGAATCAAATCTAACTGAATTTTCAGAAGCCAAAATCGAACTGAATCAAATCTAAACTTTTGTCCATGAATCAGTAATTTTGATTTTGATGCGATTTTGGTTCACGTTTTGATTCAGCAGAATATATGCTAAAAGCTTTCACTTAGTCTCATATGCACTATGAAAAATACTTTTCCCTACATGCATCTTTTCGAGTATATATATACTGTTGAACCTATTTACTTTTGTTATTATGTGCATTTATTTTTTTGTTTGTGCTCTTCACTAGGGCAGTGCTCACGGCAGAGATACCAGCAAAATCTTAAGGGATTTTTAGTTTGGAAGACTGTATTGGCAGGCATTTACTAGAATTTATTGCTGATGTAACCTTTTGCGTTTCGAGAGACTGTTAGATCATTATTTTTACATTAGCTCTTTGATCAAGATTAGCATGCAAGGATTGCATTAAAGCAAAGAAGTCTAAATTACATTAAGAATCTCTACGGCAGTAATGGAATTTATATCATGAAAAATGAAAATTTGATGTTCTCAAAACAAGTCCTGAAATGAATTAGGTTGGTTTAAATTATGTAAAATTTCAAAAAAGCAAATTTGAAAAATCAAAAGTCGCATCAAAATACAGTTTTGGTAAAAACTGCATCAAAATCAAAACTCTTTCATATTGAAAAAATTGAACTGAATCAAATCAGTTAATTTTTCGGGTGCAGAAAATCGAACTGAATCAAATCTGATGATTTTCCAGAGGCGAAAATCGAACTGAATCAAATCAAAACTTTAGAGGCCGCATCAATACAACCGTACTCTCCAGCTGTATAGATCCTGAATCAGAAACCTGAATCCAGGGGCCTTTTCAAGAAAGGGTAGAGTAGACTTAAAATTAACTAGATCCCTTTCATGAAAGAGTTAAAAAAGGAAACCCCAGCTAGAGTGGAGTTAAAACGAGTTAAAACAGTTCATTTTAATCTTCTCTACTCTACCATTTCTTGAAAGGTCCCAGGTTCTTGATGGAAAGTTCGCACAACCAGTTGTTTTCCCTTAATAGAAGTACCGAACTCAGCTTACTCCAGATATTCCTTAGTAAGTCCAACGATCTGTTTGATCATGAACCCGGAAGCCATTATCACCAGCATCAGCCAGCCCGTTCTGTACAGCAGACTTCGACTGTCACCAACATGACTGACACCATGAGCACTTGTGCTATGCGCAAAGTCTAACAGTATGCTCTTTACTGTCATATCTGCAATGTCTGACTAGAAAACATCAGGGCCGCGTTGCAAAAAAATTCTCCTAAGTAGCCTCCTAGGAGGCTACTTAGGAGGATGTCTGTGAGCTGTCTAGCTGGGAGTTAGGAGACCCCCTCCCTGCCTAAACCCGTTTCAAAAGATTTCTCTTAAGTTTAGCTGGCACTGCTCCCAATTTAGAAGAAAAGTTAGCACTCCTAGCTAGGAGAATCTTTTGAAACCCGATTCTCTTAAGTGCCCACCTAACTCAAGTTAGGAGCGCTCCTTGGCTTAGGAGGATCTTTTGCAACGCGGCCCAGATATGCAGCAAATACAGTACATCTAAATGCGGTATTAAACGATAAAGACATAATTGGTTCTCTCCTGTTCGGACCACGGCTTTTGCCTTAGTGACTGCAAGCAGGCGTTTTTCATTATTTTATTATGATTAATGCCTTGTATCCTTTGTGGATCCGCCTGTTGGCCCGCGTTTACCTCAGTTTCTTGATGTACGTGCGGCATCAATTGTTTTGTCCAGAAGATGTGCTGCATGACATGGACCTTTCATGTCAGAATATGGTACTGACTTAGGGTAAACAAAGCTTGCTTTGGTATTCAACTCAAGCAAAACATAATATGGTCATCAGAGATTTTAAGCAATCGAATGATCAATCAATTTACACAAAAGCGGGGTTGTTAGTTAATTCAGCACATCTAGCATCTGCGCGCTTCTTAGGTTGATCTGACTGACATATCTATTTTATTTATTTATTTTTTATTTAATTTTATGTTTATGTTTATTAAATCATTAGCTTAATTCGATTAACACGTCATGGAGTTGGAAACGACGGATTGCTTGCAGCGCTCATCAGCAGTTCAGTATTTAACAGTTTTGGCGTTTATGTATTACGATTCCTAAAATGATTATAAACACGTTGCCACATTAAGATAAACCAACTGCACCTCAGTAAACATGCAAGAATGATTGAGGATTCCTAAATGCTCTAAAAAACAGAACTCAATTTGCTAGCTTGAGAATAACTAAACTCAGTTCAGGTTTTAAAGACCGGAAAATTCAGTGAATCATATGTTTGCATTGGAAAACTTAAAGCAAACAGATACTAAAGGTAAAGCTAACTCTACGTAACGGTCAGATTGAGAGCAGTCGACAAATTTTACTTTATGTTATCTTTACTGCAATTAACTTTTTTGTTACGCTTGACTAAGCTAATAATTTCAAGAGCATATGGTAAATTGAATTCAAATAGTTTACAGTCAACTCTAAATATGACGTTATAGTCAAAACAAAGCATTTCAAAGCTAAGACAGTAGTTTAGGCCTGAATGCAGCAAATAATCAAGTCAGTAGAAACTTGGTGACTAACTTAGTCTTCTAACCCTGGTCATGTTTTAAAGATAATATGGATTTTGCAGAAAGTTATGGGAAACAAGATCACCGCTAAACGGCGAAATATTCCGCCGTTGAGCCATACAGATATATCATTAATTAATAAAAACATCTGGATTCAGCTTTTTGAAGACTTAGTTTCGGCGTGGACAGCAGCTGGCGTGAAAAATTAAACTGTCAAGAAAGCATTCCCGTTTATTATTTTTGAGGTAGCAAAATGCATATTAGAAAAGCCATCGTCTTTCAGCTTGTAGCAATAAGTCAGCTACAGTCGTTAGGAGATCTTGCGAGTGTACTATACAAAATCTCAACAGGCTTTTCTAACTGTATGTTTTGGAAATACGCAGAACCAATTCCTAAAAATATAAACCACTGAATTTTTAGCCAAGATAAAATATACCAGTCTTCACTCTATGCACCTTCTGTTATCAAATTCAAGGCCAAATAGGTTGTGCCAAGAAGGAGATTAAAACATGTACATCGCGCTGTGATTCGATCTCTGGCTATCGCGGCGACAGGCCAATGTCTTAACCACTATGCCACTGTAACTCTAAGTTAGTCCGCTCTCATAGATTAATGTTCGGTGTCTTAGCTATAATAAGAGAAGAGGACTCAGTCAAATTAGCCGAGGACAAAGATTAAGTTTCAGCCGTCGAAACAGTAGTTTGGCTTTTGTCAATGCGCTACTACTAAACTGAATTGGACTTAATGTTTGTTACTGTTTAGTGTATGCATGGAAACCTCTAATCGATAATGTCTGCGGAGTATTCCAGAAAAAATAACGCCAGAGAGTATTGCTAAATTTTGGAAGATTCATGTGATAAAATTCGATAAGACTTCAGAAATCGATTTAGATCGGATTCTTCTCAAAGCCGACAGGGATAGTTTGACCGATTCTTATGGACTCTAAAAAATAAACATACGAGCTCATGTGTTGAAGATAGGAGATGCTGAAGACAATAACAACAACATACATGCATTACATGCCCCTGTGTCCAAAACTTAGCTATTTTCCGTGTAAATAGTTCTGCCTCCAGGCAGAACAACAAAAGCACTTAAATTTTAAAACACTCGTTACTGAAAGGATTTATTTAAACCAATTGGAATTCAGTATTATCGTCCGCATTCCTAATCATGAGCACTGCCTACAATGCACCTAGCTGTATTGCTTTCATTGTTTGCTTAAGTGCTCCCCCTATGTCAGTTCGGTATGTTCTGAAATCAAAAGTTTGGATTTTAAATCTTTGAACGTGCTACGGGAAACGCGTCTATACAACGTCCTTGTTCCTTCCTTCCGTTCTCAGCGTTGAAAGCAGATTAGGCGCATGCATGCGCGCACGCACGAACGTCCAAACACTCTTTCTTTCGTTCTTTTTCCAGCATTTAACCTAATAAAACAGCAGAAGTTTGACCGATACTAGTCGAAAATTCGTGCTTGTTTGAAGTTGACTGAAACGTCTTGTATGCTAGATACTTATATCAGATTCTAAGATTCGTGAAGTTTGACATACGTTCTGGAAATTTTTCAGACGTGGCACGATAGTTGTTGCAAGCCATAGGTATTAATTAAAAGGCTTTATAGATTTCGTGCCGCGCGCTGATTAGCTTTTAATTTAACCAAGAGTTCGCGTCTTCAGTATTTATTCCCAGTCCTTGAATGTGGCAGATCAGTTGTTTAATACGAAATTAATTTTATTTCCTACTGACAGACAGCTCAGAGCTCAGAGGAAGTTTATGCATTTTATTATTAGCTACGTTAATTTTCAATTGACTTACGACTTTACTGTTCGGCTTAGATATTTCAGTGTATATTTATATAGGCTAGCAGCGTTGACATTTGTGATTTGTGAAAGTGTTATAGATATCAGTTAAAGTATTGCTGTGGCCCCAATATGAGGAACATATATACTTAACATATTTTAACCATTTCAACTGGAAAATCAAAGCCAATCAAAATGGTTCAGAATGCAACTGAATATCCACTGGTTTTTCAAGCCTTAACACCCGTTCAGTACTACGCTGTTGGAATATACTTAGTGGCATCTGGTTAGTTTCACTAAGTGTATCCAATTGAAGAGAAGCCCTTCTGATTTCGATATCGGCTTGAGAACGTGGTTAAACTCCTGTCACAGGGAAAGAGTAAACCGAGTTGGTACAGTGTACTAGAAGGACTTTACTAGAAACATTGACAACAATAACAACAATGCAACAGCTTATATACATATATATATTTGCATAAACTCATTTGCATATTACATTAGAAATGTTATGTAGCACTCAAGACTTCCTTGTTGAATCCACGTGAATGGCATCGTTACACCTCTCCCCTTAAGGGAGACTGGTCCCCAGTCTCAAGGTAAAATGGGAACTGGGTAGTGCTGGAAGGAAATAAGCTGTTCAGGAGGTAATTCTTCTCCAGGAGTCCACACTTGAGACTATCCCCAGTTTTCGTTGTTTAGGATTGACTGAGCTATACCATTAATGGTCAATTTAAAGCACATCTTACTTGGCTTTGGTTCAGACTTTCCAATGAACAATTGATCAACTCCATTTAACAGTTAATTGAGCTTATTAAAACTTTCCGGTTTACTATTTCAGTAACCGTATTTTGGGCTCAGAGGCAGCAATCATTATGAGTAAGCTGCTTGGCCATGTTTACCTTAATCAGATAGCTCATTTGCACTGTAAAATAGGTTAACGGCAATTCTGGAAACATTGTGTCGGTCGCCATCAATCAGCTGTTGGAGTCGGATGAATTTCCAATGGCGTGCAGCAATAATATGAGGAAGCTTCTATGCAGGCTTCGACTATCATAGATTCAAATAATTTTAAGCCGAACCGGGTGATTGGTAAACTGAGAATAGTCTCCAGTTTCCAAAGTATATATCACATGTTTATCTACCCGAATCGGGTCTTGAGCTGGCAATAGCTTAGCTACTGCAGTCTACTTAAACAGTTTTCTAATCCTTTCGGGTGGTTGAGGCTGATCGAGGAACTGTCTGCCACAGACCTCAAACAGTCCAGCATGAAATGTGCTTCCTTTTTCTTCGTATCCAAGCATCGTGGATCATTGTTTTTATTTTCTACCCGAAACGGGTGTTGGCATGCAAAAGCAGAGCTAATGCAGTCAACTGAGTCATTTTGCCTGTTGATGGGGAATCAGTGGGAATCTAATTCCACGGATCCCAAAATTCGACACTGAAGACTTCATTTTCATTTTTTCTTTTTCTTCATCTTCAGCAAATTTCGTCGGCCGTCCTTCGTATGTGCCGGGATTTCAGTTTGTACCCGAATCGGGTTTTGGCTTGCAGAAGCATAGCTAATACAGCCAAGTGACTCAATGGTCATATGACGAGGAATCATCGAGGATCTGTTTTCCACAGGTCCCAGGTCCAGCCCTGCCATAATCTTCGTCTTCATTTTCTTCTGAATCTGGCTGTTTCTTGGGCGCCATAATATCAGTTTGTACCCTAATCGGGTTTTAGCTTGCAATAGCAGAGCTAATGCAGCCAAAAAGTATGTTTTTACCCATAGCGGGTGCTAGAACCATAGGATAACGTGGGAGGGAATGGGGGAGGTGCAGACCCCCCCCCCAGACCGACAAAAAACGGGTAGACCCCCTCAGCGAAAAGGAAAAAAGGGCAGACCCTCTCGTCCAGAAAGGAAAAAAGGGCAGACCCCTCAGCGATTTTCACTGAAAATTGGTAATTTTTTAGCAAATTTAACGGTTTTTTAAAAATATTTCTTAAAAATCGCTAAAAATTGTCTTTTTTTACTAATGTTCGGACAAAAACGTTAAAGATTCGCAAGTTTTGCTAATTTCAGGGCAGACCCCGATAGAATTTCGGATTTTTTCAGGGGTAGACCCCTCGCCGAGGTCGGGGTAGACCCCCCCAGAATCCGACCCCGTGTTAATGTATGGCTAGAACTGATTGGACAACAGCCTTCCTGCTATTGCCCAAACAGTACTAGCTTAGAAATACTCGGTGGAACCTCCAGTAAACCGAGTTGGTACAGTGTACTAGAAGGACTTTACTAGAAACACTGACAACAATCACAACAATGCAACAGCTTATATACACAACTAATTTGCATAAACTCATTTGCATATTACATAGGAAATGTTATGTAGCACTCAAGACTTCCTTGTTGAATCCACGTGAATGGCATCGTTACAAAAGTATAGTTAAAACTCCCATCAAGCGTAGTTGAAGTTAATTAAAACTAATAGCGTCCTTAGGATTTAGGTCGTAAATGTACAATGACTATCGCTCTGGAAACTCAGTTGTGTCTTAGATCAAGCATAGACAGCTCATGATAGCGTAGGTATATGCTACAAGCTTAGACATGTAGAGCACATAAGCCTTCTGATCGGAAGGATTGCTAGATTTCCGCAGATTACAAGGCCACACCTTAACGGAGTTGGAGAGAACGTTTACGGACGGGAAGAAAAGCCCTGAAAAATTCAAGCTCTAACAAACTGAACGACCCCAAGAACGTAAGTTTAGAAGATTAAACATAAATTTTGTCTGACGAAAAAGTGTCGTGAAAATTTCATAAAGAGTTAGCTAAAGCTTATTCATAATCGCTTAAACTGCTAAAACTTGCCAATATATCACCATGTTTGCTTGAAGTCTGCAAAGTGTCAATTTTTGGGCAAATACTTTTGGATATTGTTAATGACTACGCTTGTTTAACCGAATCAGTAGTTCTGCCCTTACAGGACCTGATGTCACCGCTCGAATGGGGTAAGTCACCCTTTTACTGAAATCCAGTTTTTTGGACTAGGTAAGCTTTGATTGGAAGGCCGAAAAAGTATCTTTAAGGTTACATGAGAAATTAAGCTCTTCATGCTGTCATTGCGTACTATTGTCCTGCTTTAGGAATAGTGTCGGGGTGTTTGAACTTGTTAGCACTGGCTGCTATTCTTGTCTACCGAAACGTTATGGTAGATGAAAGCGTAATTCCTGAGTTGGGCCTGCTGTTCAGTGATTTGGCCATTGCTGGGCTGCATCCATTTAGTGGTTCCTCAGCTTTGAAGAATAGGTAAGCCAATAGGGCGATTACTGTAAAGAAGAATGCGTAATAGAATAACGGCGGTTCACAGGTTGTCGCTTGTCGCAAGTCGTATGTCGCTTGTCTTGTAGGATTTATAGTTTGTCGCATATCGCTGGCCGCAGTGACTGAAGTGTTCACTGGATAATGTCCAGTCGCAGGATATTTCAGTGCGACAATAGCCAAAGCCAACATTTCATAGGCTAGAGGCCAACACGCAGCAAAGGTTAAAACATTTTCAACTCTTTACGAAACTCAACAATTTGTCGCACGACACATGTCTCGCCACCAGCTCTGAACCTGTAAACGCTGTCGAGACAAGCGACACGCGACATACGACTGAGCCTCTGAATCGGCCGTAAGTGTAGATTTATTCTGCTGGAGCGGAATATCCTCCCTGGTTTGTAGTATAAAATGCATGTACACGATTGTTAGGCTCTGATGTTTCTCCTATGTTTAACACACGGCCTAGTATATTTTTTAGAAGCAAAGAAATGTGATGAAGATATTTCTTTGGCTTTAAGAAGAATCCAAACTAACCCTATTGCAGAAGTTTCAATGAGTTTTAGTAAATAAAGGCTTTGACATTTAAAAATACGCCGTGGCGTAACTTGTTTTCGAATCCTCCGCAGCTATTATTGATTAGTGAAAGTTCACTCATACAAAACTTATACAGTATAATATCAAATTGAAATTGCACCAAATCAGATTAGGATTAGCAACAGTCTGCTAGCAACTCCTCCTCGACGTTCGGTGCTCAAAAATAAAACTTATCCCAAAGCTGACCTATTCTTTTTGGAAAATCCGCGAATCGAGATTCAACCATTATGCCTGAATAATAGAGATCGGCTAGTGTAGCTAGGCTAGTTAAGACGTAGGACTGACACCGCAATAGCCAGAGATCAAGTCACAGTTGAATTTCAGTGTTTTAGTTTTCTACTGACTGTTCTTTCTGTCCTTCGTACCGCGCTGGATGTGGAAATAAAATGATTCAGATATTTCTGAAAGTCGTTATAAAACAAGCAATAGTTATATGCAAAACTTGTTTGGGCTATTGCAAAATTGAAGGGGACATATGCAATTGTTAACCTGTGGGTATGAATAGGCCTGCTGCGAGTAAGATTTATGTTTGAGGTATGAGTGTCCTTGAAGTGAACGCAATCATCTAGCCAGTTAGCTGGAGGTGGCAAACGACATTCTTGATCACTATACAGTTTGTTTTAAATAACTCAGAGAACGAATAATGCTAGGAGTTCCATAAAGTGCTCATTGCTATTCATTACGCTTTCATTACGCACCGTTGTGGCTACATTTTCTCATTCACAATTCGCACTTTCTCTTAACGATGAGTACAGCCACACTCACGTTTTCTTAGGCATTTTGATATTCTTATTTTTCTACTTTAAGATACACCTAATTTGCATATCACCGTTGTTCTAAGAATTATTGCAGTATATGTGTAAATTTTAGGAATGACCTTGAAATTCGTTGCACGTGTGCAAGTTACCTTCAAAACCGATTATAGAAGACTTGCTGCGTCGTGACGCAGCAGGAAAAAGCCTGCGTGTTTTCTAGTTGTGTAGATACTCAAAGTCACGGTTGTAACGTCTGCTTGGGCAAGAGACCCGACACTTGCATTCTGACACATTAAGTTTTAAGTGAGTTCAATGAAACGATATTTCGGTGCTTGGTATTTAGCTCCTCAGATTCTAGTTATATAATTAATAACTTTCATATCACTTTTATATTCAAATCAAAGTTGCAATCAATGCAGTAATAAAGTGAGTAAAGTCTTAATAATTTGAATCTGGGAATATTTAAATTAAGATAACTAAAGGGCTCAACGACGGAATATTACCCTTTTAGGGGTGATCATGTTTTACACTACCATGTATTCAAAATGCAAGGTATTTTAGGTTAGTTAACTCGATAGTGTTTAGAGTGGAGATGGGTCAAAAATACATGCTTTCACATAAATGTGTTTACCAATTAGGCGAAAAATGATCACGGTAGATGATTTATAAGTAATATTTTACTAGTTAGTTATATATTCAATAAGGTTTATGCAGTTAAAAAACAACTTCCATAATTTTGTGCCAATTTATTCTTTCCAAGGATACAAAAATTATTAAAACGTAAATTTGCAGGGATGAATGAATAGAAACTTTCGGGGAGACTTCAACCTAAGCATACATAACATGTTTAGTACCTGGTTGTGTAGGAGCTTCATTCTCTGATCCTGTTGTGTAGTGTTCCCCTACTGCATTGTTGTCTGTTCATAAAGGACTTAACTGTTCTTACAAAATTTTTACGCCACTTTCTGTATTGTTTTGCTGTGTTATATTTGCTGTCCGGTGCTTTTGGAGTATCGTCAGTGCTGAGTACGATTTTATACAAAGCTTAATTCTGTTTTTCTTCCAGATTCCCTTTTGCAGTAATCATTTTTCAAACACATTAAAACTCAAACATAGGTTGCTGTGAAACTGTCAAAAACGATGCTTGAAAAGCTTTTGCATCTTAGACAGTCCTTAAATGCAATATGATTATCTTGCTATGTTAAGATGGCTGTGGGGCGACGTGGGCTGTCAATTGTACTCAATGTTCGGAATATTCTTTGGAAACTTCCAAATACTAGTCATTCCTTTCATAGCCGTTGACAGATACATTCAAGGATGCAATACATCATTAAGTAAGTATGCTATCTATACTTGGTCTACTGCTTGAAATAAAATGATTTTAAATGAGATTCTTTTGTGTTTGCTATCAAATTTCTCTAAACGGTTCTTGTTCAGTTTTGAGTTTACAGCTTTCAGTAATGCGCAAAGGTGTAGTCTATTTTGGCCCAACTCGGATTTGGCCCAACTGTCACTTAAAACTGCTAAGCCCCGCCCACTTTACTAAAGGGAGAAAGTCTTACGGTAGAGTTTTTCTTGTAAATAACAGTGGGGGAGGGGGACTGTTTACAAAAATTATTACATTTCTATCTGAAAGAACGAATTTTTAATTTAAAATTAATTTAATTGAAATAATAGTCTTTCTATGCCTATATATTCACTAAAAAAATAAAATTAACACGAATAAAAAATGCAGTAACATGAAAAATCGAGGTTATATATACGCTTAACAAAACTATAATTCAAATTTATACAGCAAAAATAGTAAAACCACTTATAAAGTTTTTTAAATTTTCTGTGATGTACAGAATTTAAACTTTCTTTGATTTTTTACAATTTTCAACACGAATATATAATATGCAGTAACAGTTAAGATACGTATGCATACACACAGGTGTGCATTCTTTTGTATTTAATTGGTCGTGTTGCTTTGTGTAAAACAACCAATCATAGTTATTGGGCCAATTCAGAGTTGGGCCAAGTCATACCAAACCTGCGCAAACGTGTGCATTGGTATGCATGGTTCACAAACCATAGGTTAACATATGGTTATGCAACGTCTTAGAAGGAACTCGGATTTTAAAAGTCCAATTCAGGCCCACAAAGGATAAGCTTGTTGTATAAGTTTCGCTGAAGTTGAATTTCCAAACATTTGAATTATTATTACGAAAAATTAAAATATTTAAATCAAGATATACATGCGATATGCGAGCTTATTTGGACAAAGCCTATTTTTCAAACTATTTCTGATTAGTCTTTGCCCGTTTTTCCTTATTCCGTGTTCATGACTTCACTAAGGCTTGTTTCTCGTCCGTCATGGTGGTTTTCGATTTCCATATGCTCTAGGCTATGTTCATAAGATATTTATTTATCTTTCAGTGAACATTTTGTGTCTGCATATATTTTAGAGCGATTTCGCAGCTATGGATGTTACGTTAAGATATTTATGGCGCTCGCACTTGCTTCCTTTTTTTGGGCACTAATGCCCATATTTGGATGGGCAAGGTAACAGGACGGTGTAAACACAATACATCGAACAAGCAAAAGGACTTGGTTAGGTTTAGTTGTACATCTGCTTACTCCTACTTATGCCTATCCTACTTACACCTAATCGTATTCAAAACTCTAATTCCCACTTACGCCTAATTCTTTTTGCCAAAACTCACATTCCTACTTACGCCTAAAGAATGTTTACGCAAAACTCGGATTCCTACTTACGCCTAAAATTACAGTTTCCACTTTCTGAATTTGTTCCTAAAGTTCTTATAATTTTTCTTGGGATGGATTTACCTTATAGGATCCAACTAGCAAGTTTGCGACTGAAATTCTTAAAGCACACCTTAACTTTTTTAACTTTAAGGTAAGGGTATATTTATCAGGATCAAGCACACAATTCGAAGGGTGTATATTTATCAGGATCAAGCACACAATTCGGAGGGTGGAGTTCGTTTTCTTGAAGCCAACTTCGGCACAACTTAACCAATTTGTATCAAATTTGTATTGATCAAATTTGTATCAATTTGCGCAAATTTGTATGCAGGTGTTTCAATTGTTATGTGATTAATTACTAATAAAATTTTAATTGTTAAAGTAAATGAACTTTCCAAGGAGCACCAAGTATAACCAAGACTTTTTCTAATCATCTTGCTTCAACGTTGTATCCAGGAGTTTTATGGATCATAGATCACGAATTTAAAATCCGTTTTTCAATTTAGAATTTAGTTCACAGTATAAATTTATATCTTAAGCTTACAAATTTAGCTTTGCTGAACTAAATAAATGCCGAACCGCAAAACTAACTTCAAATGGTACATAACACCCCTATGTACAACTTTTCAACCAGATTGATTTTTTGGTTCCGCTTGGCGTTAGCTTAAAGCTAACTAAATACACAGCTGACGAAAGATTATTTGTCTAAACTTTACGTTTGAAATATAAATGAACTTTAAATGAAGATTAATTCCACGCATCACTTACATTGTAACATTGTATAAAATTTATACGGTAAAGACATACAAGTAGATTACGGTACAGCTTTCGTTTTAGGTGTAAGTAGGATTGTGAGTTTCGCAAGGAAATATTTTAGAGGTAAAGTAGGAATTTCAGTTTTGAGCTTTGGCGTAAGTAGGATTTTGAGTTTTGTTATCTCGAGGCGGAAATATCAAACGTTAGGCGTAAGTAGGATAGGTGTAAGTAGGATCCACGGTACATCTTTATGTAGATCATCATTTTAAAAATTTCAGCTTTATCTATGCTTCCAGAAAATTCACGTTCATACTACTCCTCTTTGCGCATAAACCAAATGGGACTAACGTTTCTTACCAAAAGGGTGTAAAAAATCATTGGTAAATTAAATATGTTGAAGAGAAATAGAAAGCAATAGCTATCTTTGAAAGTTTACTGCAATCGCCCAAATCTGCACCAGCAACCTTCAGTATCTGTAGGAATAATAGACCCAACTCGGCAATCGTCGTTCACTAAGCTGATGCAATGCTGTAGTAACTTGTGCTAGTGATTCATTTTGCTTATTGTGATGGTAGTTTTAGTGGTTGATCTTCTTGAAATTTATGCTCCGACAATAAATCACAAAATAAAAATGGAAAAATGGAGTCCAAAACTTAAATTGATCCTGAAATCATAAATTATTAAAATGTGAAATTTCAGTCATAAAAACAGTGTTGGAAGATTTTTTACTGGAACTTTTTGATATCAGAGTTGTATTTTCTAATGTTTACTATTTACTAGCTACAACTATACTCCTGCCGGAATCGCATGCACTATTCGATGGACGAAAGTTGACGTCAGCTATGTTAGCTACATGACTGCGTATGCTATGTTCATGTGTGCTGGACCTATACCACTGTCGGTGTGGCCATATATCAAGATATTCAAAGGACTCAAAACTGGAAGTGTTAGACGAGTAGAGTGGGCTCCGAAAGGATTGGAAGTTTTGGTTTGATGCTTTGTTAATGTTTTCTTTAACCTTGTAAAAGCCTCTTTAAATCGTTTAAGCTGCTTAATTTGATTCACACTAGAATGCCAGGTTTAGCACTACCAGGCCCAGAACAGGAAATAAGACTCGACTAACAATACGTTAGTTAATAGTTTAGTCTAAAAGGTAAGGTATACGTGGCAGTGAAACGACAGTATCAAGCAAAATGTGGAAGAGTTTGAGCAAGTATTACATTTTTACTTTAGTACTGACATTAGCTTAACAAAATCAAGACTCTGATGTCCTGTTAAACAAATTATTGCACTCATTCATGTTCTTGACGATATTGTAGAGTACTTTATTGTATTGTATTGTAGATCGGCTTGGGTTGCTCTTTAGCTACCCATATAGCATTTGCGGCTTACACCTTTGTCTGCATTTATGCCTACTTTGGTGATCCGCGAAATCTGCCAGCCGGAGTCAATGCGCTGCCACCACTCCAAGCCAAGGTCGCCGGTCTCATCAACCCGTTGTTCTACCACTGGGGTCATCCAAGGCTGAGAGCTTGCATGCAAAAGCTTGTTGGTTGCAGACATGATGAAAGCTTGGTTATTCCCATATCATCGCGTCGCCCACGGTTTACGGAAATAAAAGAAACTCCTGGTGGACAAAGGCAAGAGGTACGCATTCTTTTGAAGATTGCTAACAGATTCAGAGAAGCTGTGAATTAATACTGTGATTCAAACGTATGGTGGTGATATCCTTTTGTGCAGTGCTTTTGTGGTGAGTTTTTGAAACGCTATAACTTTCGAAATTTTGGGAGTTGGAAAGAGCTTTATGCATCGTTTTAAAGCTTATTATCTGAACATTCACTTGGGCTTAAGAAACTGGCAAAATTAGCAAAAAAATAGCAGAAATTTTCTGACATGCTGACATCTAACAGGGTGAATATAGACCAAAAATATTTGAACATCGATTTCTCATACCTGAAGAATCGGCAAAAAGTTCTTTTTGTGCCACTATATGAAGGTCATATGGGCCGAGGGAAGTTTTTTGGATTTGGCTCAGCAGGTCTTAACGGTCGAGAAAATCGGTCAAATGCACGGTAACACGAAATTTCGCAACTTCGCATTGAGTTTTCTTACTACTCGACAAGTTTTAGCCCAAACCAAGAAAAACGTCCCTCCGCAGAAGTACGAACTTTAATTCTATCGCAGTTTTGCTAAAATGGTTTTTCGGCCAAATCTGTAGCTTAAAGCAATAAAGTCCAGCTAATAGGCATTCATAAACTGGTCATTTGGACGCTTTATCGATTGAGTATAAATGTACAAAAATTGTTCGCAAGGTTTGGCAGTAATTTTAAAAAAACTGATTTCCTCGAAAATCGCCATTTTTTGACACCAAAACAATTTTTTGCTTATACTGACTTAACCACTGAAGATAGCTCAAAGTGTGTAAAAGCAAAAATGTTTATTTTTGTGTCCTCTTTCCAGCCGTCACAACCAATCCCGTGTCTTGTCTACCTACTGGGAACCTAAGGCCAAAAGCCAAAACTTTCTTATCTTTTGGCCTAAACATACGAAACTGGTCCCAGAATGTTAAAGAGCACGGAAATAGGTTATTTCGTAAGTTTTAGCCACTTACGTAAAGTATGAGTCAAAAATACCCGAAAGGAAACCAGCACCTTAAAGGGGCCAGATCTGACCAGATCGGACCAGAGCACAAAATCAACTCTACTGACTGCAAGCTATATTTCATCAGACGCAGTAGTTGGGCTGGCACAAAATTTTCTATATGAAAATTTGTTTCGAAGTTATGAAAAAGAACTTCTCAAGAAGCCAAAATTGTATGTCAGCATACTATTTCAAGAAGAATCGTTTAGAGAAACTGCTAATCTAATGATAATTTCTGCGTTGTCCATATCAAAGCTTTCATCTCAAAGTTGATTAAGAGTGTTCACATAATCTGTGTTATTAGTAATTCTCGCGAACTTCGTAAGGTAGGAATAAGCATTATAAACTAATTTCGATGAGTGGGAGCTCAATGATAGGGTGCTCTACCGGTTCGATACTCGCCCTGAACACTTTTCTTCACATCTTCCAATTCTTTGACGTCTGAGTGGCACTTGACACTTACCCTAAACACCTTAAAATTTATAACTATCTAATCGATATATGGTACATGTGGAGACAAGACTATTTAAGCAGGTTCCTTGAAGAAATTACAAAGTTTTGAAAGTTGCTGCCATCATTGGAGAAAATGCTGAGGCTTAAGGGGAGAATCCACAAGCCTTAACCGAAACTGCAAAACATGATACAATTGGCATTACTTTATCATATCTTTACAATTACAATTTCATCTTTAGGATTACTATTAGCCGTAACAGTATGTACTGTAAAATAAGAAACAAGCAATGTCAGTGCACATTCATGTTGTCCACGTAATTCTTATTTTAGGGCGTGCCACTAACTACTTGAAGATTCTTGGATTTTATGCCCTGAACAAGCGATGAAGAATTGAGGAGGGTCCTTGCGTTCTTGTGTATTTCAGTAACACTTTCTTGTAACTATGATAATTCCGAAACCTAAGCTTTAAAAGTGAAAACGAATGTGAAAAGCCATGGATTGACGATTTCCATAAATATTCATTTACTTCTGCATTAATTGTAAAATGTAAAATGTAAAATGTAAACGCAAACATGTATAGTGCTCCTAAAAGTTATCAGTTGGTCAGTGTAAAATGAAATGCTGTACTCGTTGATACGTTCCCGTGGTAATTCGAGGGGCCCGTTGCATAAAAATGATAAGTTATAAGTTCATATTAGGTAGTAAGTTCATAAGTTAATATGTCATATACAATAAGTAAAGGTGTTGCATAAAAGTTTATTGTAATAAGCGATTATTTCATAAGTAAATCTGAATTATAATAAGCGAAAAGTCATAAGTTCAACTGAAATGGTGACTAAAAGTCATAAGTTCAACTGAAATAGCTGGCTACTTATTGCATATATATTTCAGTTCTACGAAGAGCAATACAATTAGCTTAGTTACATGAATAAGTTTAGCAAACAAAAACTTTATTATTAAGAATTGATGTAAAATGTAATTGTATAAATTGTGAACTCAAATAATCACGGACCATATGCTTTATCGGTTCAGCAATTTTTAGAACATCGTTTATGCAGTAACGGAATGTGAAATTTGCTTCGTTGCTATTGCATCATCGTTACGATTTCGGTCTTGGCACTTTTTATATACAACTTCACGCTACTAATAAAGCACAAAAACTGTAAATCTTTAAAGGAGAGTACTTTGAGCATTTCTACCAGTATTGTAACCGTTCGCAAAAGCCTAATTTACCGTTTTCTGTACATTTGTTCCCATAAAATTAATACAATAAAACTTGAAATTTTATTGAAAATTCGCTTATTTTAATAAGCGACTTTTCATACGTTAATAGTTATTGCCAAATTTTATGCAACGCTCGCTTATGATTTTTACTTGTTTTAATTCCAAAATCGCTTATTTAGTTTATAAGTCGCTTATGACTCATTTGGTTATGACTTTTATGCAATGCAAATTACCTTATTGTATATGACTTATTGGAATTATTAAATTGTTATAATTTTTATGCAATGGGCCCCAGTTCCAATAGCTAAAAGCCTGATTTCTGGATGCTTTTGGTATCTAAGATTTAATCATTCTTGCACTAAACATTGTCTTGTCACATATGGAAACTTTCTAAGTAAAATTCCGAAATAACTTTTCTCTTCAAAACTTTTGTGTAATTATGCGACCGAAAGGTTGCTTTGAATATCGGCCGCTTGAGGTGAAGCAAACATTATCGGGATTGTCGATGTAAATTTGGACCGATTGCTCAATTTCAAAGAAATCAAAACTGACGTCACTTTGATTAGCGGGGCATGTTTTGACAAAATTTCGGCAACTCACACCACGTGTTTGGCTAGCTACCACTACGGCTTAAAATCAAAATTTTAATACTAAAGCTCCACATATTAAATCCGAATGCACTAAGTGAAAGAGCACAAAAGGAGCTTTACGACGACGCTCATATATATCTTCTGTACGTTTATCTATCATAAGATACAGGCGGTTGAATATATGGTAAAGTTACGCTGACCATTCCCATTGCGTACGGGAAAGTAAAAACTAATCGCTCGAAAATTCTATAGCATATTTTATAATGCTTTTGTGTTGGATTTGTTTACTATTGTATGAAAATACATTACGCAACTTATTAAAATCATAATATATGCTCGAAATGGAAGCGATTAGTGCCGAATTTTTCAAATTAATTTTCTTATAAATGCTTCAACCAAAGATGCTCAAATTTTGCTTGTAAGTTTATTTCAGTGGTACGCAGGGGCAATATGTTTAGTTTATGTTTACGTCGGATATTCCGTTAAATATTGATTTTCAAAGTTTTTCAACATGAATAAAAATCTCAAAATTGCATAAATCGAGAAACTGAAAAATTGCCCCTGTGTTAGGATCAGGGATGGAAACTGGGTCATGGGTCATTGGTTCATGGGTCGTTTGGGTCGTTGCTTTTGCTTGGGTCACTGGGTCTTGGGTCACTAATTTTGGGAAACCTTTGGGTCAGAGTGGGTCTGGGTCAAGCTTCCTATGGGTCACTTTGGGTCTGGGGGTCAGCAATTTTAGTAAGTCATTTTGGGTCTGGGTCTCAGGGGTGCTACCAAATCTTTAAAGTTTCAATTTTAGTGGTGGAAAATTAGCTAGTTTAAAGGTAAACACATCATTTCTGAAAAATGATTGCGCCTACGGCGCGATCCCTAACAAATTAGTCAAATTTAGTAGTCATGTCGCAGAAATTAGTAGTTAGGTGTGATTTGCTATCCCATTCTATTTGAGTCAATTCACATGATGAATGCACGCATACCAAGGTGGACACATTTCTGTCTATTCTAAGATTTTACAGCATCAACCACTCAGGTCTCAAAAGCAAAATGGCCCGCAAATGCTGCAATGGCTACCTTATTTCTTTCAATTCCATCACTATTAAAAAAGTAATGAATAGTTTTTAAAATTATGCTATCTAAATCGTTTTAAAACGTTTTAAATGCAAAAACCAACAAATACTTACAGAAAAATTTTGGTTGATTAGTTTCCTTCCTTAGTTTCCCCCTACCAATGTAAACTTCTAATTAATGAAAAAATTTAAACTTTTGAATTTGTATGCCCCGTGCAAAATTTTAAAGTTATTGGTCAAAAAAATCAAAAGGTAGGGCTTTTGAGAAATCGTGAAAGATACCTCGTCTCACATTTTCTTTAAATGAAAACCTTGTCTCGAATGGCATATCTAGTAATTCAAAATTGAAAACCGCCGGCCCATGTTTAGCTGGTTTTTTGTAAGAAACTGATGATCTACTTTCATAAAATCAGTGGAATGTACTTATTCTTGCTTCTTTCCAAAAAATAAGAAAGTTAGGGAGTTTCAAAAACACTACACAATGGGACAATCTCGGTTAGGTAAAGTCAGTCTGTGTAACGTTATTCTATTGGGTCATTTGGGTCTGGGTCAGGGAAATTCTTGGGTCAGTTGGGTCTGTGTCACGAAAATGTTTGAGTCATTTGGGTCTGGGTCACTAAATTTTAAACTTTTATGGGCCACCTTGGGTCTGGGTCAAATTTGCGTTTGGGTCGAGTGGGTCATGGGTCACAAAAAGTGACCCAGTTTCCATCCCAGAGGATTATTTATACATTTTTTCCAAAATTTGAGTTAATTTCTTTCTGCCATTAATGAATGACACCGTTTTGGAAATTTAAAATTACACCTTTTATGTAGGTCGCAAGCCAAGCATTGAATTCTTCAAATTCAACATGATGCTAGTATTTAATACCAGCTACCACTGCTGAAAGTTTGAAATGGATTGCTTGTAGAATGGACTCAGGAGAACCGTTCCCGGTAATGCAAGCGCCTTTTACGGCTGTCCTTGTAAATATGCAACCACAAGATTGCTTTTATAAAGCTGAACTAAAATTTGCTTAAATTAATATTTATAGCCGTCAACATTTGATAGAAAAAATTTCTGCTAAATACGACATGATCATACACATTTATTATGAGCAAGATACCTTAATGGCTTGGTTTGCTATAATTATGTGACATCATCATTTGAAAGCTGTTTTGCTATTTGGTTATCCGACTGAAATGCTACAATGAAAAGATGTCACTGCACTGACAAAACCGGAACTTCCCCTAGTTCTCCGGATCCCCTGATAACGGATAATCATATCATCCATTCATATGAACACAGCGAAATCACACATAAAAGGATAACCTAATCATATATTCAAACAATTTCCTAACGTAATGATTTACATCTCGACATGTCTTGATTGTAACCGTATAACGTGTAATAGCTTTACGTCGTAACCTAGGGGATTGCTGTCGAAAGGTTAAGCGTAATCTGTTTCTCGTATATTGTTCACAATGCAATCCCTACCACATATTGTACAGTTCATACATTAACATAGGGAAGGGTCCTGTGGGGGGCATGTCCCCAAAAAAATTTTGAGGGGGCTTGTACCTTGAACAAAAATTTCGGGGGAGGGGCTCGTACCTCAGGAATTAATTTGTAAAATGTTTCAAAAAATTAACGCTAATTTCATTAAAATTTGCAATTTTTTATCAAAATTTGCAAAAAATCTTCAATTGTTGGAAAAAATTAAAAAATTTTGCCCGGTTTTCCCGAAAAATTAAACATTTTAGCTAAAGAATTCCGTCGAAGCCGGAACTTTTTTGAAGTTTTACTGTAAAAATTTTTCCGGCTATTTTTCGTTATCATTGTCCCCGACGGCGATAGGGCTTGTACCGTTGTACCTTGTCCGGGTAGGGGGGCTTGGACCCCCCAGAACCCCACCCCCGCGTTAACCTATGGCGCAGTTTGGATTTTTACAGTTTACAATTTAATTAAAATAGTGAGCACAGATCACCAAGATTGTGCTAACGCTGACACGCTGGCAAAAACGCTATGTGCAGAATAATTGAGATTATCCAGTGTAATGTGGGTGCTCAGGTCCAAGGTTTCCGTTACTACGTGACTTCCACATGGTTTGAAAGTAACAGACAGAAGGAGGTATCATCGCAATTTGGGAATAATTCTCTCATTTCTCCACTCCACAGTTTTCAAGGCCAAGCCTGTACTTTGCCACTAAAAATAGCAAGTGTTGAGAGCGATGTTTTGTTTGGCCCAGTTTTTGTAAAGACTTGATCGTGAGCTTATGGTGAACTAGTTCAGTGTAGCATCAGTCAAGTGTCCTAAACCCGTCAACAAAACAGCAGAAGAGAGAATATCTGAAAGAATCTGTTTATCACACGTACCCTCGAATAAAGGTAGCCTAGTTGATCTGACCTGTCCGCTGTAGAGAGCGAGTTCGCATACCATAATCTGTCAATAGCTTGTATGGGCTAAACTAAACTGGTTAAAATGAAAGGGATCAACTGACACCACATGTGCAATAATGGGTTTTGCCTTATCTGTTTCTGATTACTTGCAGAGTAAAACAAACATAGTGCTCTTCTGCCAAGCCACTGTGTATTGTATTGAATATAACGCAAGATAATAGACGAAAGGAAAACATTGTCAGTGCCTGAGGTGGGGATCGAACATACAACCTTCGGTTTACTAGACCGACCGACTAAATCTACTACTGCTGCCTCTTTATAATCATGAGCAGAAAGATGGCTTGAAGGTTTTCGTCACAGAAAACAAGGACTGTACAAGTGTCGTTTGTTGAATTAATGCGATATTTATTGATTTCTCAGGTCTACATTTGCGAAATAGATGTTTCCAACTGTGCTGAAGCTAATAGTAGTGTTCTATTTTCCGTTAATGCAGGCGCTTCTTCTATACTTACTCAATAATATTTTCAATAGTTTTTCAAGTTATCCATTTTTATTTAAAACTAAAGCAAGTGACATCATTATGATTTTGCAAATGCATAAAGCTTTAGGTTAAAGCATATTTTATTCTTTGATTGCTATTGCGTCCCTTGTCTCCCGGTCCATTGAATTTAGAGTTCAAAGCTTATGCCTCAACATGAGACGAAAATCCTGCTCCGTTCATTTAGATTTTAGTGTTGGGGCTAAGTTGCTGTTATTTTGCTGTTTGTTAATTAAAATGTCTGTATTGCTTATGTATATACTAACTGTTGCCATAGTTTTTGGAAAAGGATACTGATGCTCTCCCTGTATTTCTTGATTGAGTCAGGTAATTAATAGCTTCAGATTTTCAGATAAGTTTATGTCATGATAGATATTACACGCATACACTACATAATAAGCAATAACTATGCACAATTCGTAGACATTCGTGCTTAGAGCTGATTAATTTTTAATTAAACACTTTTTGATCTAGGGCTTAATAATCTTAACCTATTACACTTGGCGAAGCAAGTTCTGTACGCTCAGTAAGTTTAATGTGCAGTTGTTTCACTGATTAAAGGGCATTATATTGACACAGGTTTAATGGAAATTTAAAACTTCTTATAACTGCTGCTTACTTTGCTATAGTTTTAATAATGGTATATTCATTTTACTTTGGTTGGTTCATGTTTGACTGGTAAAACAGAGTTAACGACCGTTCACAGCTATAGGTGTCCTCAGGATCAGGTTGTGATAGGAATCGGACAACGCTAAGAAGATTTGATCCCTTTGTCGCTAGTTTAACCTTTTCAACTTCATTAAAGTTCGTTTTTGTGAATTTAGTAGTCACTTCGTTGATTACAACTTATGCAGAAGTAAAATTGTATTCGCTTTAGCAGCTTCAGCCGGAAAATCGTATCTTTCAATATGATACAGAACACTACTGAGTATCCGTTGGTTTTTCAAACACTAACGCCTCTTCAACATTACACTGTTGGAGTCTATCTAGTGACATCAGGTAAGATCCCAAACAAATATTAGAGTTCCCTACAAACATGGCATACCACAGTCGGAGCTATAATGGATTGCTTTGTCACAAATTAGACTCCAATGAAGCTTAATGACACCAGAAGACAACGGCTTCCTTCGTCTAAGTGATTTAACATTTCAAACTTAAAATATAAAGCTTAATGAAGTAGTATAATATTAAATTCATAAAACATTTCTAGTGCATTTAACACTCATCAAAGAAAGAGAACCTGCAGTAAAGGACGTATGTCGGAATTTGAAGCAGTAACATTTTTTCTATAATTCAATTTAATTTCATAATTAATTCCAAATGCGACATCAAAGTTGTCGGGCAGTATTTGTACTCTAATCATAAAAATGCAGCTCGAAATCGCTTAAGTCCTATTGTAGGGATAATATCCGGATTCCTAAATTTGTACGCACTGGGTGCGATACTTGTGTATAGAAATGTTATGGTGGATGAAAGCATTATTCCAGAGCTGGGTCTGTTGATAAGCGACTTAGCTATTGCGGGACTACATCCTTTCAGTGGTTCGTCAGCATTGCAAAATAGGTAATCGATTTACTTGAAGACATGAATGCTATTTCGTATTTAATCTGTTGGTGGACAGATCCCCGTACCCCAGTGATACTGACTCAGCCTTGTCTAAGCTGTTTTGGGCGTTCTCGGTTAGTCATCGTCGTCAACAATTGTGTCATACTGTACAAACCACCGTCAAGAATCGCTTTACTTGTTCAATTTAAACCAATTTTTATTGTGGTTTCATTGCTTCGCTATGCTTGGGCGACCAAACGATGCATTTTAACTATCCCTCACTATACTCAGAAACCAACTTTAAGATTATCATTTATTGCTGCCGGTATAATCAATCTTCCAGTTGGAAAGTTTTATAATCTTAATGCTACGTAGGCTGATAATACCGAATTCCCTTTCCGTTCACCACATCACCAATCTTAAAATTCTAGAATCGTTATGAGAATGGGCAACATTTTTCGACAAAATTCGATGATTTACTAATTTGTATTTTAGGTGGTTATGGGGTGACGTCGGCTGCCAACTGTACTCGATGTTTGGTATATTCTTTGGAAACTTCCAAATATTAGTCATTCCATTCATAGCTGTAGACAGATATATTCTGGCATTTCACACTTCATTAAGTGAGCATAACAAATATCTTGAATTGAATAAATCCCCCTTATTCGTACTTGCCTTTGTGACAGCTTGAGGAACGAAAAGACTAATTAGAGATGCAGTTTTGCTCTTTAGATAAGAAGTCTCGAAAGCGCTGCTGAGAATCTACCTAAGTCTAAGACTAACATCGATCGTAACCGCTTATTTCACCAAATCAACATCTTTTCAATGACATTTGCTGCAAGCTTGGGGAAGCAGTTCCAAACGTAAACAGCGATTAAATCTGTGAAGATTACTACTTTGAGCGTGCATACGATACATTACTATGCCACTAGTTGACATTTGTTAATCATTGTTTAAATCTGAAGCGTTGATGAATACAATGGGATTGTCAATGTTTTAGAGAAATATCGCAGCTATGGAACATACGTAAAAATATTTCTGGCACTTGCAGTTTCCGCCTTTTTCTGGGCATTAATGCCTATATTTGGATGGGCTAGGTAATTGTTTTTGGTACTCTACGTCACATAGGCGAGTCCATTTTATACATAAGTTATGGTTAATGCACCTTTCTCAATAAGCGATATTTTATCAATAAAACTTAATAATGTCATGGTTACTGACTAAGAGTATGATTACAATCGATACTTATATTCGAACAGGTAACCGTTACTGCACAGAGCAGGTGGATGATTAATCTAGCACTCTAGCGGCAGAGCAGCTCTACGACGTTCGTTGCTGTCAACCTACTAATTTAACAAGTACTGCAATGGGTACAACTTACATCTTTTTGGCAATACTGACACTTATGTATATTAATTTCCAGCTACAACTATACTCCAACTGGAGTAGCCTGCACCATTCGATGGACAAAGGTGGATGTCAGCTACGTCAGCTACATGACAGCGTACACAATGTTCATGTGTGCTGGACCTGTACCAATGTCAGTTTGGCCATACCTTAAGATTTTCCAAGGACTCAAAAATGGAAGCGTTCGACGTGTGGACTGGGCTCCGAAAGGATTGGAAGTTCTGGTTAGTGGTCTTAGTTAGGTCACACTTGCATACGTTGTTGGTCTAACTTCAAAGACAATGTGGATTCAATAAGATTAGTTTTGATCTCCTTTCAGCTTACCAACATTAACTTCTCACATTGCGGTACTTAAAATTTTTACCTGCAAAGATGCCTAAATTTAAATGGATGGATTTATAAATTCTCTGAACATGCTGGAATTTACATTTTCATGAATGCACATAATAATGATGCAGAAAAATATCTATAGTTTAATAAGTTATTATGAACAAGGCTGCGCAAGCTAATCTTGATGTTAAACATAACCAAAAAATTAGCCTACTAAACGCGTAGTAAGCTTTACTATGTAAGTACCTATAAATTGGCCTGCTAAACTTAGTGCCCATTGCACTAAAACATTAGCACTGGCAATACTGGTAATGTTTTATTTTTCCACGTTTGTACCTTTCAGATTGGCCTAGGCTGTGCTTTGGCTACACACGTGGCGTTTACAGCCTACACCTTTGTATGTTTCTACGTATACTTCGGAGACCCACGAGACTTGCCAGCTGCGGTTAATGCACTGCCACCTCTGCAAGCTAAAGCCGCTGGTCTAATCAATCCACTGTTCTACCACTGGGGTCATCCAAGGCTGAGAGCTTGTATGCAAAAGTTGGTGGGTTGCCGGCATGACGAAAGCTTGGTCATTCCGTTATCGGCCCGTCGTCCGCGATTTACAGAAGAGAAGGAAATTACCAGAAGCCAACGGCCAGAAGTGAGCTATTTCTTCTAGTTATTACATTAAGCAGAAAAAAAGCATATTGTGACCAATCTAGTCCTGGAGTTTAAATTTGCATTTCATAATTCAGAAAATAAGGGCTAACAAATTGATACGTTAAAAATTGTGAAAATCCGTAATTAAACATTCTTTGTATAGCTCGTGACCTTTGACTGGTGTGCAGCTAGAATTTATTAAGTTGCTGTTAAAGTTGCTGGTATGTGAGATTTTAATGCGGTCAAACATTTTTTCAAACATTGATAATCCTGCATTCCTAATTGTTTAAAATCCTATTCCATTTCTTTAAACTAATACTACAGCTCATCGTATATACTGATTACTGCTTGATTTAGGGTGAACCATTGACGACTTAAAATACGACTATAAGCCATTTTGTTGATTCCACTCCTGCCATTGATACGACCAACAGTTCACCATTGCTGTCTATGCTTCACATTTTATGTACTTTTTGGTCAACCATAAAGGCACAATAGCTAGTATGAATCTGAACTCTAAGAAATTATTTTAAACTTCTGCTGAATTTCAAGAAAAGGTTAATCGTTTGGCTCCAGCAGTGGTTCAGTATTTAGTCGTCACTAACTATTTATCGTCGTATTTATTACTGCCGTAATCATGAGATAATGTGGTGGAACAGGACGCAAACCCACAGACAGAGCAAAAACAGTAGAAGGAAGAGAAGATAGGGTAGCCCCTAAGACATTTTTGCCAAAAGCTACTATTTTTTAGCAAATCAAGCCGTTTTCAACAGAAGTCGCTAAAAGTGGTTGGCTAAAATGGCATTGTTTTCAACTGAAAAGAATAAAATGACAGAAACGTAGAAAGAACTAACAAGTATATTTTGGCTTATTTTGGTAAAATTTTAGAAATTCTCAAGAACACACAATTTCGAAGTCAGAATAGGCAGCACCCAAAATCTGACCACATGTTAATGTACTTAATTATTTGCTTTGCTTTTATGTTTGTATTTATAGTTGTATTTGTGTTTGTATTTATTGAGAAAATTGGTGGTCACATTTTGCACTTGACAGTATAATGTATACCGGTGTTCACTGTGTTAGTCAGCACACACACAATAAATATTTGATATGGTAATATGAAATTCTGTCTCTAGCCAAATCTAAGTCTAGTAATGTCTTGGAACATTTTGTCGGCCAGGTTCTTTGATTTGGACTCAGCAGCGCGCTTTGACAATCGCATTCTCCGTTTGGCCGATTTCACTCTTAAATCTTTGATGGTTCCCTTCCAGTTGTTCAGGTCCAAAATCATCAATGGTGAGAATCCCATGAAATCACACTCAGAGAGCTGAGTGTTAGCGACCAGAACAATCAGAAAAATCTGAAATTAAGGCTACAAATTTAAAAGTTTACTTTATACTGTCCTCACACAAAGAAAGTTGTCGTTAACCGAACTGTTGGCAGTATTACGATTAGTAGCGGAAAAAAGTTGTTTAGATTTCGCTCTGCCTACACTTAGATAAAAGCATTTTAGCCTTGAAACCAAGTGTAATTCACAATTAAATTTTTAATTGCGTTCGCTAGTTTGAAGTCATCAGAAATTGCTAACTGATGATAGCGCTCAATATCTGGAGCACATGGAAGCATGAAGGTATTGCTTTGCATTTGACTTTGCATATGGATTTTGGAATTTAGTTTTTTGATAGTTAGATCAACACGAACCAACATTTCCACCGCCTGCGTTTGTTAGCAATAGTAAAAACGTATTTTGAGGGTAACAAATAATCCAAAGCGCCCAAGACCGAACCCAATGTCTTGCGAATATTAGCATTAAAGTTAGTTCTCAGGTTCAGTAACTTGTCTCGACAGTGGTCACAGGTTTATACATAGTTTATCGTGACAAAGGTCATAGCCATAGGACATAGCCATCCAAGCACAATTGTGCGAAGCTTAAGTCTGACTTCGAACCCCAACCTGAGTCCGTGGATCGGCCTTTATCCGCTGGCGTCACCTCAGAGAGGGGGCCCTCCCAATTTACCGGATGGGTGCGGGCCCAGGCTTTGCTCTAACTTTATATTATGCCCTAAGGACGATTGCTGAAAACAGTAACTTACCTTAGCTAGAGCAGTCATCATATTTATGATGCAGACAGACTTCTCAAACCTCACAACAAGCAAGAGTGTTTGGCGGTTTCAAAGCGAATACTGTGCTTCTTGAAATTAAAGCTGATTTCTTAAAAAGATGTCCAATTAAACATTTTTGTTTCTCCTGTCAACTTCAGCTGCGAAACGTCGCTATCAAAACAAGCGAGAGCACTTTGTAGGATAGTTATTTTACTAAAATCATAGAAAGGATAAAAACTAGATGCAATTACGTAGGATTACGTTTTTCAGAAAAAGCCGATATTCCCCAATAGAGGTGTAATTATTTTCTAAAATTGGACTTCATCAAAATTAAACTATAGCACTTAAATCTTACAGTACTCCGTTATCTTAATTAGGAGTTTTTTATAATTTCAAAAATACAGTTTCTAGTTGGAAAGAAGAACTAGTTGCTGCAAAGGATTATAGATCATAGCTATCTGATGGGCTATCAAATTCACCAACCTCCACATAAAACCAAATGAAAGAGTTGCACCACCCAGTAAACAGCTCGATCTCCTGCAACTCTGCTAACTTTGCTGAAAAGAATTTTAGCGAAATACCAGACATAAAAGGAATCTCGATTCAGCTCACAAGATGTATAAACTAAGTGTGTTGGTTGTTTGCTTTTTGGGAAATGAGAATCTTTTGTGTAGGACTCTTCGTGGATAATGTTAAAATTTGTTTTATGTTTAATAATTTTTAATAATTTTTAACAATAGATTATATTCGGTCTTTTCAGTCTTTTACCGAAAATTAGGTTGGCTGCAGTTTAGGTAAAGTTCTTTATCCCGGTCCGACTGGGATCAGCCGGAATATTAAAGTTTAAGAAAAACAGTTTTAAACGAAAAAGTGTCCAGGGTGAGGGTCGAACCGCCGAGTTTCTGATGCGCAGGTTGGGCAGCGTACGACTAAGCTAATTTCCGTCGTCTCACAAATTAGTTTTTCTTGTGTTGACTTTACTTTACATATATTACGCACAGGATTCCATTTGCATTTGCATTTGGTGTATTCTAAATACGCACCGAAATTCAACCCCTACTGTATGTAGCGCTTCTACCAGGGCTGGAGGACCAAGAAGAAACCAAGGACAAGCCCAAGACGGCAGGCGTCAGGCACCCTCGTACCCACGAAACCACGACCTAGGAAAGATAAGGGAAGAGGGAGGTACTTTTCACTCACCATTGAAAGTAAAGATTTGGCCCAGCCGGGGTTCGAATCACGGCCCTTCTGATCCCAGGACAGACGTGCTAAGCTAACCCACTACACCACAGGGCCATCAGCTGAACTCACGTATCAGACTTATCAATCTTTCCTACATATGCCTGCTTCCCTTACACTACTCTGGGAAACACCTTGCCTGCCAGGCATGGTTCCTAACCCCCTGTCACTCTGCTTAGCAGGGTTATCTATTTACCAGCATATTTTGTTTTTATTTGCTTCATTGGTTAAGTGTTTCTTCAGAAATCCCTTCATCTTTTGGATGGGTTAAGAGAATTTTCTAGAAAACAAGATGTGTGGTCTGGACACAGATGACGTTCTGAAAGATTGATATCTTCTGTAGCCGACAGTTAAATTATTGAGATAGTAGTTCTAAGATTTAATTTTTGTCTTCTAATTAAGTGGTGCTAGTTAGCGGCGTTCACGGAGTGTAAGAAGTTGTCAAAATTTGTCCGAGACACGCAGATTATGTTGACAGTTTATAGAATTTCTTAAAAAAAACAGCTCAGACAAACTAGACATGCACAAAAATAGGTTTTTATTAAAAAACAATACCAAATTATATGTATATGTGTGTGTGAATAAAACCTCTGTATGGCCAAAGGGCAGTGCGACATCACCACAGTATATACTGTATACATTATATATAATACAAAAACATTCTAAGGAAAGATGTTTCACCGGTAAGTTTCATTGCTAGGAGTGTTCAGAGTTAGCATACGGCCGGCCAAATTTGAGAAATTTAAAAACGAAAATCTATAAAAATCTAAACTTGGCAAAAATTAAAAAAAATAATCAAAACAAAGTGGAGATTTTCAGCTGAATAAATTGTAAATTAAAAACTTCATATCTTGAAAACATATCTTGAAAAATTCTTCACACTTTCAGAAACCAACACTTTACCTACATTTCTCCGTTGCTCCGTTCAAAACCGGGAAACTGAGAAAACAGACAGAACAGAATACAAAAATAGAAAATAGAGTGAGTGTTAAAAGATTTGAACTCTATGATTTTCTCGATCTGTCACCACAATATGTCCATCGCTCATTATGGCTACCCCTTCCACCTGCTTGACCTGTCCGTCACCGGCCCCCCAGGACCCGAAGGCGCAATAGAATCGACCGTCCGGGTAGAAAACCTGGATCCGGTTATTTCCGGAATCCGCCACCAAAATGAACCCCTGGTCGTCCACAGCAATACCCCGGGGATATTTGAATTGTCCGTCGTGGAACCCCTCCGAGCCAAAGGCGAACTGAAAATGCCCATTATGATCGAAGACTTGAATTCGATGATTGGACGAGTCGGAAACGATCAGCTGGTTGAATCGATTGCAGGCGATGAAATGCGGATTCTGAAACTGATTTTCCCGGTTTCCGATGACGCCGAATTTACCCACGAAATTCCCGTCCGCCTGGAAAATCTGGATTCGATGATTGTCCTTATCACAGACATAGATGAAGCCTTGACCGTCCACAACAATACCCCAAGGAGAACTGAATTTACCGTTAGTCGAACCGTGAGAGCCAAACTCACGAACAAATCGACCACTGCTATCGAACACCTGAACCCTATGATTGTACCTATCGGTAACGATAAATTGTTTGTATTTATTCACGGCAATGCCGGCCAGACAGTCAAATTCTCCCTTACCGGTACCGTAGGTGCCGAACGACCGCTGTAGGTTTCCTCGTTTATCAAAAATCTGGACTCTGTGATTACTGCTGTCACAGACAGCAATTTCCTCCAAACCCGGCACTATGGCCACGCCGCGTGGCCAGTTGAACTGGCCCGGGGTCTGTCCTTTCCCGCCGAACTTGGTCACGGATCGGCCCTTTTCGATGTAGTTGATGGTGGGGGAAGTGAACACTCGATAGATGCGACTTCCAGCGCTTGCGGTCGTATCGCCACCGCTGATGGCGATTTCGTAGCGCTGGGAGTCGCCCCGGTATCGATAGGTATCATCATCATCTCCGCCGGTTGTCAGTCCGTATCCGCTGTGACTTCTATCCGCTTTTCGTCGATACCGGCTCCGTCGGTCTCCGTTCCGGCTCGAGTATCCGTTTGAGCTTCCGTAGTCTCCTCCGTAGCTGGGCAGGGTGATGTCATCATCATCTCCGACACCCAGCAAATTTCCGGAACTGTCGGACCGGTAGAACCGACGGCGGGGCCGGTCTTCGTTGGCGGTCCGAGTGTCCAGAAATTTGCTTCGCAAATAGCTGGACCCTGAAGTTCCCCCCGTCTCGCTTTCACCGCTTTCGTTAAAGTCCGGATTGGTTCGACTTCGCACAAACCGTCTCCTTCGTTCTGTCGCGTAGTCCAGTTCCGTTCCCGGTTCCGACATCAGGTATCGTTTCCAGCTGCTACTGCTGGACGCGCCAGCAGTAGTGCTGCTGAGATCGCCTGCGGTCGTCGACGTACTGCCAGGACCGACCGGCGGCTTTTTCGAGCCATTCCCCGAATCATCACTATCCAAGCTGACTCGCGGGCTTGGATAGTGAGTGATAGGAATCGGCTGACCTTCTTCTTCCTCTTCCTCCTCCTCTTCCTCCTCCGCTGACTTAGACTTGGCTTTCTCGCCAGCACCAGTCGTGGTGCTGGCTTCCGCGGCTGAGTCAGCACTTTGACCGGCCTTGGTGGCATCACTAGGTGCAGCGGCACCTGACGATGTTGCAGGCTCGTCAACTGGTTCGCTGGTAGCCGATTCGTTGGTTTCGGCGATCGGGGCCACGTTTGAGGTCGTGGCAGTTTCCGCGTTTGATTGCGATGTGGACGGATTGACTTCGGTTGAGGAGCTCTGGCGCCTCAGCCGGGCCTCATACTGCTTTCGGATGTTGGTGATTCGCTGGTTCAGTTCATCGTCTTCGTCGTCCGGCAGTCGGGTAGCTCGACTTCTGGGGCTCAGAGCCGCGGAGAGCCTGGGGGGCCGTCTTTGACCGCGGTGCGTGATGAGTCGGCGGTTTCCCGGTGCTGGGGGTGGGGGGGCCTGGCGATGTGGCTTCGTTGATGTTGTTGACCCTGGACCAGGGGGAGCTTTCAAACTGCATCCTGGGCTGAGCGCTGTCTCCGTCCTGCCGCCTAGAGCCTGAGCCATCCAGTCTCGATCGACCGCCATACCGGCTGCCGGTCTCTCGATCTCGCTCTCGATCCCGTTCTCGCCAACTGAGTCGTTTCGAGTCAGAATCGTCGTCTCGTCGGATCCAAGTGGTCGCATCACTCGGATCCCAGTTTCGTCGTTTGTAGTTGTCGGATTCCATCAACAAGTTACCGAAGCGTGGCACAAAAGTGTCCACATCGGTTTGGTACTTGTTGAAATGGGTCGTACAGACGTGCAGTTCCCCAAATTGTGTCACAGCGTGTGGCAGAATTTGGGGATCTGGTCCGGTCTGAAATCGAATCTTTTTCAGGGCAAAGTCTTCCGAGTCCGGATTAAAGAGGCGCAGATAGTCCAAGCCGTCGGTGAACATCTGTTTATATCTAACCATCTCGTCATCGCTAATTTCTACCTCACCCTTGAGGCTTGACTCAATCTTGGAGCAAGCCTCATTGATGTTGTTCACCTCCAGCTCCAGATTATCTCGCTGAGTTCGCATAATTCGCAGTTCCGCTACCGAAAACGCTTCCAGCTCCGTCAGCAGGGTGTCTTCTCGTTTCTTGAACTCCTTGATGAATCGTTTGATGTAGTCCTGTATCTCTTCCTTGACCGAGGCAATGTTTTCCGTCAGCGTATCAACTCCCTTTGATAGGGAGGTTGCCGCCTCGGCGAGCCGGGGTGCGATTCGCTTGACCTGATTGACCAGTCGGCCCAGGTCGCGTTTCATCATCTCTGTGTGTGACTGTTTGCACTCCAGACAGACGCGTTTGTCACAGTGCGGACAGTATTCCACCTCTGCCTTCTCGTTGCACAGCCGGCAGCGTTCCATGTTGAACCTGAAACAGGGAAGAAGGTTACAGAAATGCTGTAGTAGTTTAAAAAACTGTTAAAGAATGTTTAAAACTAACAAGATGTGTTACTTGTTGTGTGGATTTGTGCTAAATGTTAGGACATTCCCGAGTAAAGGCGTACTGGGCATGCGAGCGTTCGAATGCTACCCATATTGGGCGGTTTCCATCACTTTTGCTTTTGAGCTTTGTCGAATCACAGTATCGAGGAGTTGAACCTACTGAATCGGGCTCAGCTAGCCATGTATGCGCCATGGAGGGAGTTCTTCGGTTGTCCTATGTAAAACCACAGCCCATTACACATTTGCAACCCGGAAATATATCTCGCATATAGGGTTGCTAAATCAGAAGACATCAGAATGAAAAGCTATGGTTTTAAGAATGCAAAAACCTACACTTTTAATAAAGCAAGCAAAAGCATTGCATTACAGCCATTTTTGTTCCCAGTATATACCTTCGAATGTAAGCTTCAAGCTCGTCAGCATTCTCATCACTAGCCTGCAGGTGAATCTCCAAGAAGCCCATGAGAGTGTAGTTGGTCTGGAAGGCTCGGACTCCGTCATAGGGGAGGGAGTGGTCAGCTCGGCACTCTGGACACTTGATGGTCCGCCGGACAGCGTCCACTAAGCCCTCCAGACAGGGCTCCATGCAGAAGGTGTGCTGACATGGCAATAGTTTCGGATTCCTGAAACAGAGGAGATTTGGAAGTCAAAAGCTTGTCATACTCTTATGTATTATGTACTCTTGCTCTAGCTTATTCTGTGAATTGCTCACGGAGTCAACTTTTTGCTCTATTTCCTTGCTCTATTGTAGGTATAAGCTAAACCTCGATTAAAAATTAATAATAAGGAGTAGCCTGAGAACCAAAAATAGTGTCCATTTAGCAAAACCACGATAAGGCGTTGTAATTAGAAGAAACGACAATTTAGCTAGTTGCAAGGGTTCTAAACAAGTTTTAAGTACATGTATACTTTCAATGTGTTGAAAACTCAAGTTGAACTTAACTGATTTGACAGAACCTTATCTATTGAAACATCAAATAATAATAATATTAATAATATAAATAATCATAACAAAAAGAAGTTGATAAAATCCATCGATTAGTAATTACCGATATCTATCCAAACAGATTGCACATGTCAGCAACTGTTCTATCTTTTCCAGCGGATTCACAAATTCACGCCTCGGTGTTGCATCCGACAGCATAATTAAAGCAATTAATTAATTAAAGCTTCTCTTGAATTATTGAAATTGGGCTAATTCAGGGTGAAAGAGAAACCGTCAAGATATATACATCTAAAATGAATAATTATAAAATTGTAGTACTAATTTGTAGCAACTATGTTTGTCGGACTTTTTTGCTTTTTCACAAAAATTAGCTAAGTAATGTTTAACAGTTCTGGCGATTATATACTATGTCGATTTGCTCGATGACATCAGTGAAATAAAAAGTTGACCTATCAAAACCATGGGTACAATCAGATAAACATTTTTCGAAAAATGATAGCAATTCGTCGAAATATCAATGCATGAAGAACATGTCACTGAACCATACGTTCGTTCAGCTTCCACCGAACAAGGTTTTGAAGTCTGGTATCCTTGTAAGCATTTGCAAAGGCAACATTCCAAAATTAAACACACCTGGACAATACGGGGTTAGGAATAAAAGTCGAGGGACCACCGGTACGCACCGCACTTGTAGCTCAAAATAGCGCCAATATTGAAATTAAAGTAAAAATTTTACGTTTACATAGCAGTTTTTTTAATTTTTCATGTCGTTTTGCAACGACGCACCAAAAGACCACTCCCCCCTTCAAGAAACATCTTGCCCAGGTATGAAATTGGAAGCACAACTTTTGTTACACTTTTATGAACTAATTTAGCGAATTTATCTCTATTTTTACCTTCAAAAATTCAGCAAAGGCATGTGTTTTGCAGCAGTTGCAGAGGGAGAGAGTCAAGTTGCAAACTTTGCATTAAAATTAGGAAGGATTTAGTGCAGTTTAAATTGCAGGACGGGCCAGAAAGTTTGCAGTTTTGCAAGTGAATAAATTTGATTTCTTTTCACTAAATTTCAAGTGGAAAGATGGGGAGTAGCTGAAAATGACGCACACAAGCACTTTCTCTCTCAAGTTGACTTAATGCGTTTTTTGCGTTTGGAAAATTTGAAAAATTTAAGACTTTTGCAAGATTGTGAATTTGCTTTTGGTTCCAGCCGACTAGGGCGGTACTGAAACCGGTTTCAAGCTCAGCGCAGACGCTAATTTTGAGGACGAAATTAGTCGAAATTGATTAACACTTAAGACTTTAGCCTATACGTCACTGTTTCTGGATTTTGCTGAGTCAAAAATGAGCTGTACCGAATTAATCACGGTTTAATCATCGCGCCAACTTTGGTCGGATTTTTTCGAAAAACAATTGTTTCATTTCGGCACGTGACAAAGTATCACGTGTATGACCTGTGACAAAAAGGCTTAAAGATGACAAATGAAAGAATGAACGTGTGTCACTGCAGCACCTACCACCCGAAAAATCAGTTTAAGGACAAGACTAGTCTATGTAAAATGAATATTGGACTTTGAAGGTTTTTTGCTAAATAAATGTGGTAGTCTCTTTCCAGTTTCTAAATTTAACGGTTGACGCAAGGGACGTTCTGATAGCCTTGTAACTTGTAGAACGGTCTTACTGCGCTACAAGTGGAGGGTCATGTCAAGTCTAGAGCTTGCGAAAATAAGTTCTAGCACCCTATTTCAAGGCCCTCCCGAGTCTGTCAAGGGGTGGCCACCGTCTGGTGGATCTACTACAGCACCTCCATTACAGTAAACAATTACATGGACATACTGATAGCCTTCACCTCGGGTAATAATTCAGTGTCAGCATCCCCTTCCCTCAGAAATGCTCTACCCTAACCCGAGAATCCAAACTCTTCTGAGCTGGTACTACCACCTCTAAGTCCTAACCGGAGAAGCTACCGGGGCTGAGGTGGCTGTAAAAAATTAATTTTTTTAATTTAAAAATCTGGAAGTCACTTAGGCAGCGAATAAAGCCAGTTAAGGGGTAAGGGCTAATGCGAAGAACAACGTTTGAAAGCTTTAAACAATCGTAAATGTAACTCCGTTCCGTTAAACAAGCCTGTGGATTAATGTAAGCTTTATTCGTCTCAATCCTAGCAGGCACCGCTCATCTCAAGGTAACATGCTAAAGAACATCCGAGAAAAACAGATGAAAACTGAAATTGAAAACTAAAAACGCTTGCTTGCTTTTACCTGAGTCTGAGTGAAAGATGGAAGTTCATAACAATCAAATTCAAAGCCTCTTTTAAAACATTTAACAGCTTGATGACGCATTCTGCAGGAGGCTTTGCGAAAGAACAATATTACACCAAAGTTTGTAACTCATCATAGGCACACAACAGTGCAAACAAAAACAAGTTGTATAGAAGAAGAAGAAGAAGAAGAAGAAGTACTTGAAACTTTTGGAAAATAAAGAAACTCTTAAACTAAGCTTCATTGTTCTCTCAAACGACAGCAGCCGATTTGAGTTCAACAAGCCGAAAGGTGAGCAAGAGTGTAGCTTAACTCAGCTAACAGTGCAACTGTCCCGCCCAAATACCTAGTAGGACTATTTTGAGGTGAAAATGTGATAATCACTAGATTCAATAAAAGCTGGGTTGATGGAAAGCCGCTCTATGCTGGCGTTTAATAACTTGGTTCAACACCAAGAGTGAGAAGCTTGGCCCTTCCTTCCTAATGGAAATGGCCTGCGAGATGCTCGGCACATTAAGGCCGAAATCTCGGGGGGGGGTACCACTTACCATTGTTCAGCATGTGTTTATATGCGTTTGAACTAAAACGCATCTGATTGGCTAATCGCCTACCTTATGTCAAATTTACGTGTATAAGCGGACCCCCCCCCCTCGGGGGGGTCCGCTTATACACGTAAATTTGACATAAGGTAGGCGATTAGCCAATCAGATGCGTTTTAGTTCAAACGCATATAAACACATGCTGAACAATGGTAAGTGGTACCCCCCCCCGGAGATTTCGGCCTTAATGTGCGCGGTTCGTGTCAAGATAAAATTAGAACCCCAAGAACTACCGTTGCAAAAATGACTAGGCATGATTGCTACGGTAAACGAGAGAAAGAGAACCTCTTGTTTAGGCAACCTAAACTTTCTAATGGTTTCTAATCTAAGGTTGAATGGTTGGACATGAAATCGAAAGATCCGAGTACCGAGTCCCATCCTAGCTATTGTGACCGTTTACTGTTGGCTTGAGCAAAACCTTAGATTTTACGTTCTCAGAATGAGAAATAGCCTGATTGGTGCGAATAAAGAATCTGAAATTGTGTGATACGTCGACAGCGACCTAAAATAAATCGCCCTTTTCTAAATACATGTTAACTGTTTGCGTATAGTTCACCAAAGTTTTACTAAGTTTTAGAATTTTGAGAAACGATTAAGGCCCAAAAAATGCACCCCAACTTCCCAGAACCAGAACTAAAACTGGGCTATAGAAAACTGGACACCTTAGCTTATTTCGTTAGTCCAGGCAACAACCAACTAAGGTTAGAAACTTAGTTTAAGTCACACCTAATTTAGGGTGCCAGCTGGCACACAACTAACCAAAGAATAAGCCAGTGCTAACCAATAAACAAAGTCATACGCCCCAAATAAAAGCATGACTTTTGGGTCACACGCAGGAGTGCAGCAAAGCAGGGGAGTGGAAAGATAGAAATTGCACGCACAACTGGTGTAGATAACTCATTGCAGTTGTGCAAAAGAATGCGTGCAAAAAAACGCTCGACGTGCACGCTGCATTGCGTATGCAATGAGATGTGCAAGTCGATTTTAGCACACACAATCACATATATAGCTGCAGTTCCTGTTTCTAGGCTAGCTAGGCAAGCTAAGGCTAAGACAGCCACTTTGATAACGTTTGAGTCATTCAACGTTGGCTTTGCCTCATTTACGTAATCGAAACATGGCCGTTAAGAGGCTCTGGGCTTCTCGCTAAGGTAGATACGCAGATTTAAGTCACACCTGGACCTTTTTAGTTGAATTGTTGAAAGCTCAGCTGACGTTTGCGCTAAAATTGGGCCAGAATTTGTGGATTTGTTTGTTAATGTATGGGAAAAACAGGACGGGATAAATGAAGGCATACGTGCATAGTCAGGTAACCAGAGCTGTATGCGAGCCGATTTTTCCGGCCCGCGCCCGGCCCGCAGCCCGCACCTCATGACCGCGGCCCGCAACACTCCGGCCCGCGGCCCGCACACGCGTAAACCGGCCCGCAGGTACCCGCACATACAAATTGCTACATGTGTAGTATATACCTGAGCACCAAAACTGATGTATTTTGAAAGATACTTCCGGATCCGGCAAATATTTCTGTCCGTTTGATTTTAACTTTGTTGTCTACCAAATTACTGTTCTTAAAGTGGTAATAAAAACCTAGCTTTCCTTCACACGTTCAGTACTACTGAGCAAGCGGTGGGTTAGTCCGATGCCTACTGACAAACTACTGACCCACCCTTGGGTCAGGCTAGCTTTAGCATGTAGTTTACAGAGAAGAAAATTTTGTAGTGTGCAAAGCATAATATTCATGCAACTTTTAGTGTACAGGAGGAGGCAATTATTCCTGTATTATTTATAATTTTTGTTTGTGAGTGTGTATAGTAGTAACTAAGTCTATGAAGTAATTAACCAAAAATGGTATTAGTAGTGAACGTGTTAATTAAACGGGTACACCATGAAAAATTTTTTGGGAATGGATTTTGCTCATTTTTACGCAAATGTTTGTCGTATTTATCCTTGACAGCGAGTTTGTTTCAGCGCTTGACGAGCTTAATTAACCAGCTATTAATTCTAGGAA